>JAPPVO010000032.1:144048700-144296200 GCA_030407325.1 Camellia japonica
TCTTCTGCTGCAGCTATGTACAACTTCAAGGGCTTGTTCCCCTTTGGTGGCATCAGCACTGGAGGGTTGGCCAAGTAGCTTTGATACCTTCGAAAGCAATCTGATGCTCTGCTGTCCACACAAATTCCTCTTCATCTTTCAGCCTTAACAAGGAAGAAAATACTTTAGTTTTCCCTGCAGTGTTAGAGATGACCCTTCGAAGAAAGTTAACCTGCCCAAGGAACCTTTGTAATTCTTTCTTACTTGATGGAGGCCTGGCTTCAATGATGGCTTTGGCTTTATTCTGGTCAATCTGTATTCCTTTCTTGTGTACCACATAACCCAAGAAGTTTCCAGATGATACGCCAAAAGCACAACTAAAGGATTGAGCTTCAACTTGAACTTCCTCATTCTTTCAAAAGCTGCTTCTAAATGAAACAGATGCTCCTCCATGGACTGGGATTTCACTACAATGTCATCAATATAACACTCTAGATACCCTCCAATGAGGTCATGAAAGATAGTGTTCATAGCCCTCTAGTATGTAGCCCCAGTATTCTTTAAACCAAATGGCATTTTAACCCATTCGAATGTGCCAATATTCCCAGGACATCTGAATGCTGTCTTGTGGATATCCTCCTCTGCAATGCAGATTTGGTTATAACCAAGTGCCCATCCATCATTGATAAATCTCTGATGTCCTGCTAACTGTCTACCAGCAGATCCACTATAGGCATAGGGTACTCATCTTTGGGAGTTGCTAGATTTAAGTTTCTGAAATCGATGCATACCCTCATTTTGCCATTCTTCTTAACTACAGGCACAATATTAGATAGCCATTCGACATACCTGGCTGTCCTAATAAAGCCTGCCTTGAGTAGTCTAAGAATTTCTTCCTTGACTTTCTGAATTACTTCTGGACTCATTCTTCTAGGTTTCTGCTTGTATGGCTTGAAATTAGGCCTCATAGGGAGCCTATGTTCCACTAATGACCTATCCAATCCTGGCAGTTCATTGTAAGACCATGCAAAGCAATCTTTGTATTTCTTTAGAACAACCAACAACTGGTCTCTGTCCAGAGCATTCAAACAAGCACTTATATAGGTGGGCTGCTGCACAGAACCTTCCCCTAAATTCACTTCTTCTAAAGGGTCTTGTGTCTGAGAACTCATTGAAGCTTCTTCTTTGGTTTCTTCTTCATCCTTCGAAGCACCTTCTTACCTTGTTCTGCTCCTAGGTTCTTTAGTTCGACATCTCTGCCCTCTTCCTCATAGACAAAATCTGTCCACAAAGCATCTTCTTCCTGTATCTCCTGGACTTTTGTTTCAATGTCCAACGCACAGTATTTCCCAAGGGTCAAAATTCTGACCTGTTGCTGCTCTTGTTCACAGCCAATTATCATGGCTTTTCTCTCTTGCTTCTGTACTTTCTGGACTATTGCTTTTACGTCCAATGTTGAGAATTTAATCAGAGCCAAAGACTTGGCTTCTTGTTCTTCATCTCTTTGCCTATAACCAGGCATCATTGTCATCTTTAACGACACCCTCTTCATCAGCACTCTCTTGGACTAAGTGCTTCAGGTGTGTCACTTTCCTCATCAGCCGTCACTTCGGCTGAGCCATCAGCTTTCCTCAGTATACTGAGTGGTGTCACTCCCTCAACATACAGCTTGGCCTCTGCAAAGTCTGCACAGGCTATGAAGGGTTGAGGATCTGCATCAATCTCCTCTGTCTCTCCATTGCCCAAAGCCATCATGATCTTCTGATGCAAAGAGGAAGGCACACATTTGTTAGTGTGGATCCAATCTCTCCCGAGTAAAGCATTATATTTAGCATTGCTGTCGATTACGAAGAATGCTGTCATGCAGTCCCTGGTTTCCCACGCTCAAGTTAATGGGTAGAATCCCTTGAGCCATTTGTTTATCTCCAGCAAAGCCAGCGATGGTTGTGTTGGTTGGGATCAACCTGGGATTCTTTTTCCCTAGTTTCTTCATAAGAAGATTTCGGAAGATAATTTTACTTTACTGCTGCCCCATTGTCTATCAGGACTCGATTCAGTTGTATCCCATCGAAGAAAGCCTTGATGTACAAAGGCTTGACATGTTGTGTCATGGAATTCGAGGGATATTCAAAAGGATATGAGAGGTTGATGCTCACCTCTTCCTCACTCTCACATTCATTTCCATCGGGATAGCCATTCCAGGACCATCATGTACCATACTCACTTCGATTCCTCACTGGAGACTGGAATAGGATCCATGTCTTGGTCCTCATCCCCAGCTTGGAACTCATGAGGCAATATGTGTACCATATTGACTGATACTGGAGGAAATGAGCCAAATTGGATGGCTGGCTGTACCTTCTTCCCTTTTGGCTACCTTGCTTGGTGTCTTCAGCAGCATCCTCCATGCTGCACTCTGGCACTTCTTCTATATAACTGATCCCTTCGAAGGATCTTTCTCAACTGGTTCTTCAGTCAGAAATGTTTGTTCAGCCATGAAGGCTTCGAACATTTCTTCTTCTTCTCCTGCCATTCCTTTCTTTTGGCTCATGCCAATCTCTTCTTCTGTTTCGCTGTCACTTTCCATCAGGGCCTTCTCCAACCCTGCCAAACTAGACTTCTCTCTGGCCTTTAGTTCAAATGAACCTGGGCCAACTGTTCTCTGCTACAAACCACTTTGCTTTGTAGAGTCGGTTTTGGAGTACGGTCTGACTCCGAAGTCTTCTTTCCTTCTGTCTTAATCAGTGAAGAACTCTCTCCACTTTCTTTCAAATCTTGCTGGTACTGGGTGTACCTGCGCTGAATTTTCCTCCTTTGTGATCTGGAAATGACTGGAACCATATCTGGTTCCTTTGTCTTTGGATGTTTCAGCAGTACCCAGTTGTTCGGAGCCACCAAAGGAGGCTTGACCATCCTGCCTTGGTTTCCAACATCCCTTTGAGCAGGCACCTCCCTAGGCTTGTTCTGCATTACAAACCAATCTGGGACCCCAGGTACCCACGAACTTGCTGACTCAGATGTTGAACTGGCTTTTTTCAACCTTCGAAGCCATCTTCGAAGCTGGCTGTGAAGGTAAGTGCTTGAATCTGGTCTCATGTTTCGAGCCTGATTCTGGCCTTCGATGGAGGTGGCCACTTTCTGCTCTTCGTGAGGTTGGTCTAGGGGGCCAATCTCTGGCTTTAGTCCCATAACCTGAACTCCTCTCCAATCTTCTTTCAGAATGGCTGCTCTCCATTCTGTAGTAGTTAGGTGGCCTAGACTCATACAGGGCCTCTTGCCTTTATCACGCATTTTGTCTACTGCAGGCTCAACCACTAATGGTCGCTGCCTGCCTATCACTAGCCGGATACGGCCTTTTGTTGTAAGCATTGGTTGACTTAGGACGTCTCTGGACATCCCTATAGTATTGCTTCCCATCAATTGGAAGCCCCTTCAACCATTTGTAGCTCAGTCTGCATCTGGGACACATCCTCTGCATTACAGCTGCTTCCAAGGAATCGTCATCCAGTGCTTCTTCATCAGAGTGTTCTTTCTGATGTGAGAAACCTTGTCCAATAACTGGTGGGTTTCTAGTATCCTTCTTTGCAGTTGTCTGGTTGGCAATATGCATTTGCACATTGACCTCTTCCAATTCCTGCAGAGATAAATTCTGAAAGTTTGGTACAACCACATTAGCTGCGCTTTCTCCAACTTTGGAAACGGGTTACTGTCAATCCCCATGGCCTTTTCTGTTTTGGCTGGGAACTTCAAACTTCCTTTCCGAATTTGCTCTTGGATCCTGTCTCGAAAAACAATGCAGTTTTTAGTCGAGTGAGACCAAGAGTTATGCCATTTACAGTATACTTTTCCTTTAAGTTCATCTGGAGATGGCAGTTTTACTCCTTTTGGTAACTTAAGGAAATTGGCTGCAAGCAAATGATCAAAAATGTCATCTGCTTTTGTTAGGTCGAAAGAGTACTTTCTGTGAAAGTCTTTCTTTTTAAACTGCTGGTCGATGGTTGTATCCTTATGAATTAATGCTTCACAGATTACAGGTTCTTTGCCCACAATCTCTGCTATATCGATCTCATAATTTGGATCTCTATAATATGTCTTGTACGAGGCATTATTTCGATCTTGTTCCTCCTCTAGTAATGCTTCATATCGAGACACCTTATAGGTTAGTTCGACCAAATCCCTGAATTCAATTGAATCAAACTTCTTTTGAAGCCTGAACTCTAAACCGTTTTGAGCCAATCTTACGAATTCTGGCTCTGGTAGGATGACTCTACATTTATTTCGAGCCCTTTTAAATCTGGCAATAAACTGAGTAGCCTTTTCTTCAAGCCTTTGACTCAATCTTGCCAAGTCTGCCATGGAAACCTCTGGCTCCGACTGGAAGAATTGGGCATGAAATGCCTCTTCCATTTGTTGCCAAGTTTGAATGGAGCCAGGTGTAAGGTTGATGTACCATACAAATGCTCCCCCAGTTAGAGAATTTGGAAACAATCTCAGTTTCATATAGTCATGATTAGTGAATTCACCGCATTGAGCAGCAAATCTAACAATATGCTCTACTGTTGACTGATTTCCAGTTCCATAGAAGAGGGTAAAATCTGGTATTCTGAACCCTCTTGGGTATTCATGTACCTTATCCACCCATTCTGGGTATGGTTTTCTGTATACAGGAGTCTGGACCCCCCGAGCCATCGGTCCACATATCTCCCTAACAATATCAGTAATTTGGTCCCTAGGGACCATATTTTGTGCCTGCTGAACTACTACTGGAGGGACGAACACAGGATTTGGTGGACAACCTTTTGCTTGTGGTCCTCTTGGTCCATAAGGTGGTAAATTTGGGACTGGTTGCCCCTGTGGTGCAGGTTGCTGTTGGAGGTGTGGGTAACCCCTTTGAGCCTGTCCTGCGAAAGGGCCTGCGAAAGGGCCTGCGAAAGGTGTTGGGACAGGCGTTGTGTCCCTTCCATTTGTGGGAAAACCCTCCAACCCCCCGGGTACAAATTCGAATAAGGGATTATTATACCCCCTAGTGCCAGGTATGGCTTCGAACATGGGATTTGTAACCATTCTTATGCCAGTTTCTTGTACTTGGCCAGATCCACCAACTTGTGTGGCTTCACTGTTAAATACTGAGGCATTTTGGCCTGCTATAGGCCTTGAAATGGGTTCATACCAAGACTGAGGTAATGGTCTTTCATAGTTCTGAGTACTAGTTTGACCATTAGGCTGTCCATTAACTTGCATAGGCTGTTTATCTCTAGCCAATCTTTGCTGAGGGACATTTAAAACTTCTTCTGTGTGTCTTGTGTTTGTTGGTTGGTGGTTATTCATTCGATCCAAAAAGGATGTCGCCCACCTTTCCATTGTGTTCATTAATATTTGTCCCATAGCATCTACTAAGCCATCCCATGGATTTGTTGGCTGGGTAGATGGAACAGTGGATGGTCCAATTCTTTGGTTTCGTCCAATATTATGAACATATGGTTCTTGTCCCGAAGTACTGGTCTGTTCGACCATAGGTTCGGATAATATGGGGGTTTCCACAGGATGTGTTACCACATTATCCTCTGGATTAGGTATTTCTACCTCCCCTTCTATGCCTTCTTCCAAGCGTTCATTTTCTCCATGTCGTCTTCGTCTAGCCATTTTAACAAGTCCCACCGGGCGTGCCAAAAATATATGTTGGCTTTTTGGCTTTTTGAAGGGTATTTTTGTAAATGCGAGCGTGCCAGCAAGGATCAATTAGTCCTTACAGAAATTATAATTGCCAACCAATTATCAGACGATTGTGTTTTAGTTCTTTTAGCCTCAATGAAGAGGACTTTTACTGGTGGCTTGACTTAGGAGAAATTAAGAGAATAACAGTTAATATGAAGAACAATCGAAGTATTTCATTAACATGAACACTTACAATGGTCCAAACTCGGCCTCGAAGAGGTTTACAGCGACAGTCTACTTGAATCTACTTGAAACTACTCCTATGAATCGAAGTGCAGTGCAGGTATTTAAAGTGCAGGAAATTAAAGTACAGGAAATGTAAAACTGGAAAAGAAAATATGAAGTAAAGACTGGTTTGTATGATCTGAGTCTGGGGTTTTTTTTCTAGGGACCTCCTTGCTATTTATACTCCTCAAGGATGACCATCGAACTGCACTTCAAACTGTCGAACCGCTCCTCCATAATTGCTGATCATGCTGCCTTAGAAGTAGTTCCACTACGCCTTTCCTTGCAGTTGAACTTCCCTCTTGTATTTGAATTTGAATATGAGCAACCGTTGAAGCCACGTCATCTTGTATCTCTTTATTGATCCTGTGCTACTCAGATCACGTGAGAACCAATTTCCACTGCCACGTGTACGATCAAGATCGAAGACTTGAGCAGTCTCCCCATACTATCCTTGCTTTGCCACGTGTCGAACTATAATTGGCTTTTACAAAATATGTAGCCAACAGGTGTATGATAAAAAGATCTTTGATAGTGGAAAAAAAGAGTAAAGTATTAAAGTTAAGGTGAGTTATATTATACTTCGAGTTATCAAAATGTATTTTACGTATGTTTTGACTTACCAAAATCTATTTTACAAAAGTTATGTTTTAATAGTATATTAATAAAAACTATGTTTTATAAAGGTTTTAGTTACGTGGTTTTATTATCTGAACCCTATTTGTGAAAAGGAAACCCATGGATATATTTGTTTTACTTTCAAAGAATATTTTTCTATGACCTTATATGAAAATATGTTTTGTGAATACCACCACGGGAGTCCCATGCCTTGGGGGACTTAAATAACCATTGGCTTAGTGATGTCTCATGCCTTGGAGGACTTAAATAACCATTGGCTTAGTGATTGACCACTCTGTGGTCCAGTGTTTGTCGTGAATCCATTGACCAGTGTAGTGCTTGGCACTTAGTGATGTACCGTGGTTATGGTTGTATAGTGATTTCCGTATTACGTGATCCGAGGCATATGCCAAATGATTTCCGTATTATGTAAGTTATGTATCAAGCTCTTTTTGGCCCAACTAATTATCCATGGTAAATTTTATGCCTTATACTCTTAGTATAATATTTCTCACTCTGCCATGAGCTTATAGTTTTTTTTTACCACTTTCAGGTGACATGTCAGGACCAGCGTGTGGGGTAGGCACACAACACTTTTATTGATGTATTTTTATATGTAAATATCGGCCTTTTTGGTCAATACATTTTGTAATAAAAAAATAGAAACTCCAATGATTATTTTAGTACCTTTATTTAAATATTTCTTCCGCTTGCGTTTATTAATTTGTTTAAAGATTTGGCCGGAGGTAACCTCGGTTACTGGCCATCACGATGCTTAACCCTTGGATACGGGGAGCGGGTCGTGACAAAACATACAACCAATTTTAAAAAAAATAAAATTCATACAAAAATACAATGTAAATGTTCACAGCTTACAATTAATATACAACTACAGTTAAAAAAACTAAATTAATACCAATGTGAACATTCACACTGCAACATAAAAACATAAAATAAAAGGCGAATTACACCAACGGTCCCTGTAGTTTGGTACTTGTGTCATTTTAATCCCTGACCTTTCAATTGTGATACATTTGATCCTAAATTTTGAATCTCATTTCAAATAAAGACAATTGAAGACAATGTTGCTTCATTTTAAGGATAAAATCGTCAATTTGATAAAATATAAACTGGTTTGACAATGTCAAAAAATTATTTTCAAACTTTTAAAAAATATTTCTACTCACCAAAGATAAAATTATACAAAAATGATAAATCTTTTATATTTTTATGTTTTTACCAAATTAATTTTTAATATGTGTTTGGATGATGATCATGTAGTAAGTGGTTATTTTGTTGATATTTTGGATGATTATCATGTAATAGATGATTGTATTTGTTGTTAAGATATTTTTAAATGGTTATCATGTAATGGATGGTTATTACGTTTTTAATATATAATCAATATGTTTAATATATGAAACATTTTTTTATTTTGAATTTTTTGATTTAATGAATTGGTTTAATAGTAACATTAAAATTGTCGTTATATTTGACTTTTGAAAAAATAAAAACTAATTCAATGAAAAATAAATATCAAAAAAAAATATTTTAAAAAATTATTTCTATCCTCCCAAAAGATAAAATTATATAAAAATGATATATTTTTAGTTTTTTTTCACCAATTTAAATTTTAATTTCTTAGAAAAATTTTCTGAAAATAGATTCTGAAAACCAAACCAAAACAAACAAAACTTCATAACAAAAAAAAGTTTCAACATTATTCATTAAAAAAAAAGGCCATTGTATTTCAAACAACATATAAATTAATCAACACAAAATAAGTTGTTCAAATGGAGTAACAATATCTTCAATTGTCCTTATTTGGAACGAGATTAAAAATTCAAAATCAAATGTATCATAATTAAAAAGTTAAGGATCAAAGTGACATAAGTCCCAAACTATAGGGATTATTAGTGTAATTTGCCCTAAAATAAAATTGAAAAAAGTAAAAATTGACTATTTCAATTATTCAGTGGCAACAAAAAATGATTGTTTAACCAACAAACGCAGTGACAAAAACAATTAACATTCGAAAAAATAAAATTTATATCAAAATATAATATGAATGTTTACATTTCATAATTAACATACAACTAGCTTTAAAATAAATAAACTCATACTAATGTGAACATTCACATTGCAACCTGAAAACACGAAGCAAAATTTAAAAAAAAAAGAAAAAAGATGTGAAAATCAACTATTTCAATTGTTTAACGGCAATAAAAATGATTGTTCAACCAATAAGCATAGTAACAAACAACTCCGGCATAATACCGATGAATAAACTACACAATATCGATGACTACACAAATCAACGAATAAACTACGATTTATGTATAACAATGGCAAAAAATGATTGTTCATTATCGATTTACCATCATTTTTATTGCGAATCCATCATCATCTCTATCATCAGTGTACGTGTACAACTAATCTTTTCTTCTAAATGTTCTTTTATGGCAGGAGCTTATTATAAAATAATAAAAGAAGATCTTTAATAAAGTGAATCCCTCACATTGAGGCAAAGAAAACACTATTAGTAAAAAATGTGCAGAAAAGAGAGAGTGATGTGACAACTTATAGTAACTTTTTAACTTTTTTTCTAAAATATGAAATTGCCAAACGGGGCCTAAGAATAATAATCTTTTATACTTATATACAATATTATATATATATATATATATATCATAAATAAAATATATCTAATAAATAATTTTCTCTCTTCTAAATATATGATATAATATATATATATATATATATATATATATATATGTATTATAATAAAAGTTTATAAGGTAAAATAGTTCACATAATACTTCTAATATGAGAAATGATTTATAGAAATATAAGTTCAAATGTATGCGACTAGATAAAGTATAAGAATATTTTGTAGACTTATTGAATTATAAATCCTTTAAATAGGATTTATAAACAAAATTTTCAAATTTTATTGATTCATAATATCACTTTTGGACATATAAAGAGCACAAATGGGAGCAGATGATCTTGATTGGAATAATTGTTCATTGAAGAATAAAAAGGCAATATATATTATTCAATTAAATATAATTAATTCAAAAATATATGAAAAACAATTTAAACCCATATATTTACAATTTTTTTTTGTATGGAATGTCATGCTGTATTTGTTCTGCATGGAGCCCAAACGTCTCTAGAATGAATACAATATTGTCATATTGTATTATAGACTATATTTTTTTTTCGGACATTACAGCATTATTGAAAATATTGCACCACTATGGTAAACTAATAATATTTATAAATATAAAAAATCATATCCCACAAATATTGTTAGAGAATATCGACAAATATTCAAAGATAAGAATTATACCAACAAATATTCAAAGATAAGAATTAATAAGTAAATATATTGTTGCGTTTCTCTCAAGTTTAGAGAGGTTCGTGAGGTTCACAAGGGAGGAATTGGAGGTCTTGCTGTGCCTGCTGGAAGGCTCATTGAAAACTTGTTTCGAGTACTTTTTGATAATTCGAACTATTCATATTGTAAGATTTACCAAGTAGATCATTCATACAAAAAATCAAATAATTGGACATCTGTAATCTCATAATAAAAGCACATTTGTTTTTCAAAAATAAACAGTTACTATGATTTTAATAATTTTTTAAAAACAATTAGGCCTTGATCATGGAGTTATAGGTATCCGATTAATTTGATTTTTTATATGGATGATATATTTGACAAACCTTACAATATGAACGATTCAGATTATTAAAATACACTTGGTAAATACCTCTACAAGCTCTCACAGCAGCGACCCTCAACCCCATGACGGGTCTATTTTAATAATTCAAAACATTCATTATGTAATACTCTCAATGTATATCATCCATAAAAAAAAATTAAGTCTATATGATAATTATAACTTTTTTATTTTTTTGTATTTGTTTTCAAAAAAAAATAGACAACAATATATATCTTAAAATAAACCACTCATTTTTTTTTAAGACAGGCAATAAAATGAAAAAATTATGATTGATTATCAAATTGATTAATTTTTATGAATAATATATACGTATGAACCTTACAAAATAAATAATTTAAATTATCAAAATAAAATATGTGTTACTCCACAAGTCCTTCAAATTTAAATTTGAGAGAAACTAACTAATAAATATAAAAAAAAAATTGCTATGAACTCACCTTTACCAATCCATAATTTATTCCTAATATATTTATGTGGTAGAAATTAAATTGAGAAAATATAAAATTTATGAATAAAATAAATTTAAATCATCAATTTATTTTTTATTTGGGAAAAGCGGGGGAGCTCGAAAAGCTCTGCCCTAAAAAGCTCGAAAATTCCATTTCGGGTAAAAAAAAAAAAATACAAGGCAAAAAAAAAAAAAAAAAAAAAAAAAACAATTTACCTGAAATGGAAATTAGTGCTATTAGTGTCACAAAAATTGTGTGCACCAATCAAAGTTGTTTTTATTTTTGGATAATGATGAATTCATATGGAGTTGCAGGGTGATTGAATAAATATATAGAGCATGTGATTAGCAACTTGAGTACGGCTGTACACGTGCACAGTGGTCAGCAACAAAGAAAATGGGGAACAAATTAGGAGTTCAATATAGTTTTCTTCCAAGTCATGACAAAGTTGGCTTGATTGTTTACGATAAGAAAAAAAGTCAAGATCCCTCCAATCACCATTCTTATCACTCTATATATATATATAGTAGGCGGTGATTGGAGGAATAGAAAAAAAAATAAATAAATAAATAAAAATGTAACCAATGAAAAAGAGAGGGGGTCAAAGGGGGTGGGGAAAAAAGGGGTCTGAAATATTTTTGTAAGAAAAATGATCCTGACCTCACAGACGGTGACTCCTACGACCCCCTCAGGCCTCTGATTGGTCAGTTTTTTTTTTTCTTCTTCTTTTTTCTCATTCTCTAATCACCAACCCTCACATATGTGTGGGGATGGTGTTGAGAGGAGTCTCAATCACTACTCTTACGATAAACAAATTATGACACTACTTTGAAACAATTTATTGAGTTCTTTATATATATATTTTTATTTTATTTGAGTAAGAGTGTTTGGTGAATTTTTTTTAATTATAATTTATGAGATATATTAAATAAGTCAAAAATGTTGATTAATTTAAAGAATGAGTAGAGTGTGTATTACATAATTTTAAAAAAAAATAATGAGTTATAACTACATATTACATAAGTTATAATTATATAAATAAATAAATAAAATTGATTATAAAAAATAATAATCATAATAGGTCATTATTGACATTACAATAAGTCATAAGTAACACCACAATAGGTTATAACCAAATATTACAAATGTCATAATTCAGACACATGATGTACATATCCCAAAATAGAGTGTGTATTATAGAATTTCTCGTTAGTAAATACCTTTGATAAATGGATAAAGGATGGCTGCTATGCTATTGGCACAACAGTCACTATTGTTCGGACTGTGGGTCCACTTCAGGTTTCAATTCAATAATCCGAACCGTTCATGTTTTAGATTATGTCGAGTAGAATATCCTTACCAAAAATCAAGTTGATCGGACTTCAGTAACACAATGATCAAAACAATTTTACATTCAGTTTTATATTCAAAATTACATTTATCGTTTATTTTTACTGATACAAAATTGATTTGATCATAGCACTACCGATGTCTGATCAATTTGATTTTTTGCAAGGGTGTTTTACTCAATATATTCTAAAAAAATGAACGATTCAGATCATCAAAATGGGACCCTGAGTGAGCCCCATAGCCCCAACAACAGTGATTGTTGTGCCAATTTCATCCTCCATACACCCTCTTAAAGGGTGTGGTAATGCTATATTTGTGTTAGTGTTACACATTTTTTTATAGAAATATTTTTGAACTATAAAATATGTAACATTACAACAAAAATGTGTAATATTATCACAAACAAAAATGATTTGTCCCCCTAAAAACAATCCCCCTAATCCCCCTAATTTCCTTTTTTGGAAAACTGTTTTCTTTTTTTTTTTTGTTTTCTTTTTTTTTTTTTTACTTGATTAGGCAATACGGGGGATTCGGGGTCCCCCAATTCGGGGGACATATCACTGCCGTATTACAAAAATACACAACTTCATCACAAATTATCGTTTATTTTTTGCTGACCAATGTCATTAAATTATGTAACTACAATTATCGAATTAATTTGATTTTTTTTTTTTTTTTATAATTGATCTATCCGCATAATCAAAAAAATAAACAATTCAAATTGTAAAAATGAATAGCGGCGAGCCCATAAGCCCCACCAACACCTTCAGTTTAAAGTAGAATAGTCTTAAGTGGAATAGAGAAGCCTCTCCCGCAACTAGACGAACCAAAGGCCAACCTAAAGTAGTCCTCTCAACCTATAAGCTTTTCAATTTTTTGTTGATCACCAAGAAAACATTTTTTTTTTTTTTTTAATTTTCATTTTTCATGGCATTAAACGTTAAAAAATACTCGAAATATTTTTTGAAAAAAAATTTTCGTCTAAAGAAACGGAGGCATAGTATGACCTGAATTTCTTAGTTTGACCATGGATTGGATTTGATTACAAGACCAATTTTTAATTATATCAAGTTTCCTCAACATGGACAACACGATGGCATAAACATTTTCCATACCAAATTCGAAATTGACCAGGATATCAAATAAAGACAGTTTGGGTTCGGTTTGTTCACCCCCAAGATTCACCTTATATTTTCTTGAAGCAGTCTTTTAACTGAGAAATTTACCATTTTCAGGGATCATTAGCATGCTTAAAACCTCATGGATACTTGAGAGTTTTGGGCAGTTGTCGGGTGCACCCGACCCTCTTCCATTGTCAACACTTGCAGCAAAATCGCTATTCTTGTCAAGGGCTCCCTTATGCATCACATTCTGACCTGAGATGAGCTTCTAGAAACTACTAGAGACATCTTCAGGCAGCTCGAGCACATAAAACCATTGAGAATCGAAAAACATTTGGGTCTATTGTTCTGATACCAGATGGCGATGGCCAAAGTTGGCTGTGGAAGTGCCACACCTTGTGTCTTTCTTGTGACTTTTCTGTGTTAGTAGATTTGCACTTGATTTATAAATAAAGAACTACTATGAAAAAATAAAATCATGGACTTGTTTCATTTTACTAGTTTTATTTTCATGCTACGTAACGATTTGAATTTTAATGATATATTGCAACCAAGCTTATGCATTGGAAAGGACTCAGTATTAATGATGTTGAGAAAGTGTTGTACTAAGAAAGAGAAAAAGCAAGCAGAAGAAAAGGGTGAATCAGTCATAATTTTTCATTGTGTAGGCTCCCTTAAACCATTGCAATATTATTGCTCAAACAGTAACATTTACTTAAACATTTCAAATTGAGAAATTCTGAGTACACCAAAAAAATCACATAAAGTCACAAAACAACCACAAAGGTCGGTTTGTTTCTATGTCTAGCAAAATTGTTTTGAATCTTCATGTAATAAATGAGAAAATCTATTGAATTCAAAATGAAGAAGTGCTATATAGGCTTGCACATCCAGTTGTGCTATAGACGCGCATATCTTGGAAGGTTGATGCATTCAGAAAGTGCAGTAGTGAGCTTCTTCAAATCATCCAATGTGTGTGCCGCACTCAGAGTGACCCTTAACCTGAATAACATTAAAAGTCCAAACATAAAAAAACATATGGCAGGGAACATAAGCAAATAGGAAAACAAATTGTAATTGACCACATCAAAAAATATACCACAGGGAACAGAAGCAAATAGGAAAATAAATTGTAATTGGCCACGGATAAAACCCAAAGTAAAACTTATCCACGATAAAGCTAAAGGAGACAAATTCTTCGACTCAAATCCGATATTTCAGTTAAAAACAGAGGCATATATTAGAGAACCTTTAGGATTCACACTCCAACCACTCACTCCATGGGAGTGGGATGGCAATGGGGCAGGGCAAGGAGGGGAGGGGAGGGGAGGGGAGGGGCAGGGTGGGGTGGAGGTAAGGGTGTCCCGTCCCTACCCCATTCTCGATCGTGGTGGGGATGGATAGGGAAAATCAGGGAGGTGGTAGGGGCATGTGTGAGAATAATATGTAATTATGGAAATCTATGTATTATGGAATTAGGTTGATTGTGAATATTCGATTGATTGTATTTCTTATTCTAGATCAGGGTTAGGATTCCTATAAATATTGGTTATAATCTTTGTATTATGAACAAGTTGAATATATAGAAAACATTCAAAAAAGCTTACATGGTATCAGAGCTATGTTCGTAACCTTAGCTGGTTTCCGAATCATGAATCGATAGAGGTCTCTCTCTCTTGATTTGAGATATCCTTCTGGTTCTGTCTGGTTCAAAGTTTTGATCAGCTTCATCGGCTCACGTGGTTCACTATCTCCATTGCTCTCTAATTCGTGACCCATCTGTTCGTGGTTGGTAGTTGACTCGCGTTTGGTAGTCAATCCATCTGGATTTTTCGTCTCAGTGCTTCGCGATTGCTAGGCGACTCCTCATCACGGCTCGTCTTCTGTCTTTGGCTCATCGTGATTGGTTCTCTCTCCTTTAACTTCGTCGATTGTGGTGGATTGGTTCTCGTGGCTGATTCTATCTTCCTTGGGTCACTACTGCTCCTTGTTCATTGTTCTCTTTGTGACCCTTCGGCATCTGCTTCCCAATTTCACTCTCCTTCTCCAAACTTTGGTTCGCGTGGTCTAGAGACCTCTGACTCTATTCGTCACTTTGGTTCTGTGGGTCTTGCTTTGATTCTGATTGGGTGTGGTTGGTTCACAAGCTTTTTGGTTATTACATTTAGACCCTTGGTTTGACTATTTTTGTTTTATTTTGAGTTTATTACACGTAACTCCTCAGTTTTATGGTTATTATGATATCTCTGGCTTTGGATGAGTGTGCCTTCTGCCATCAGAGAGGCAATTGGAAGTATAACTGTCCCAAGAAGGGATGTCTGTTTAGCTGATCTTCTCAGCAGTCTCAGACCTAGTTTTGCCCGTCTTCTCTGAGTAATTTTCAGGCTCCCGCCGATTCTACTATATCTGCTCCAGCTCTTGATCCTAACTTGGCTTCCTTGAGTGCTTAGATTAGTCGGCTTTAGCATACAATATCTGCCTTCCAACCATCCACGTTTGTCTCCATTGTTTCCTCTCTTCATTTAAGTTTGCTTGGGACTTCTTTAGGTATCTCTTCGTCTGTCTAGATTTTTTACTCTGATGCCTCTCATCATATGACTCCCCATCTCTTCTTATTTCAAAGTGTACTCCCCTTCCCTCTCCTATTACTGTTAATGCTGCTAATGGGTCTGGTATGTCTGTTATATTTGTTGGGTCTATCTTACAATCTGCTATGTCTGCTATCTCTATTCTATCTATCCTTTATGTTTCTTAATTATCTGTCAGTTTATTATCTATCAGTCAACTTGATGCCTCCAGTTTTGATGTTATCTTTTCTTCTTCTATCTGTTTTGTGCAGGATCGGATATCCAAGTAGCAGATTAGGACTGGCCATAGAGTTGAAGATCTCTATGTGGTGGAGAGCTTGCATCTGCCTATGAAAACCTCTCCAATTGCTTTTTCCTCTTTTCAGTTAGATTCTTTGTCCAGTCCTTTATACTTGTGGCATTCTCGATTAGGGCACTTGTCCGCTGACCGTTTACGGTCTTTACCTCAGTCAAGTATATTGGGTAAAGTTTCTCCTAATTAACTTACTAAATGTCGACGGTGTAAACTTGCCAAAATAACAGCCTTACATTTTCGTAAAAGTACTTCTATATCTGATATACTGTTTTCTTTAGTTCATACTGATGTTTGAGACCCTTCTCTTGTTCTCACCAAGGGAGGTTCTGCATACTACGTGTCATTTGTTGATAACTGTACCCATTACACTTGGATTTATCTTATGACTCATAAGTTTGATTTCTATCAGATATACCGTACCTTTCAGTCTATGATTACTACTCGGTTTGGGTTTACAATTAAAGTGTTACGGTCTGACTTAGGTGGGAATATTTTAAAAATGAGTTCTGTGAGTATTTAGCCAATTTGGGTATCATTCACCAAACCTCCTGTACAGATACACCTGTCCAAAATGATCGAGCCGAGCGTAAATACCGTCATCTCCTTGAAACAGCTAGGTCTCTTCTTCTCTCTGCCTCAGTTCCGTCTCCGTTTTGAAGGGAGGCAATTCTTACTGTTGCTTTTCTTCTCAACCGCATGTCTACTCCCCTTCTTTCTGGTTGGTCTCCTTACGAGGGTTTGTTCTTCCACATTCCTAATTACTCTCTCCTTCGGAGGGTTTGTTCTTCCACATTCCTAATTACTCTCTCCTTCGTGTGTTTGGGTCTGCCTGTTTTGTCCTTCTTCCCAGCAAAGATCGGACCAAACTTAGTGCCCGATCTATCCTATGTGTCTTTTTGGGTTATAGTCTTACTCAGAAAGGCTATCGATGTTACGACCCTATTTCCCGTCGTCTTTATGTCTCTTATCATGTTTCTTTTCTCGAACGTCTGCCTTATTTTCAGCTTCCTTCTACGACTACTCTCATTTCCAAAGAGGACTTGGTTCACATTGATCCATTTCCTTCTGAAGTCCCTCCTGATGAGTACATCTCCACCATTCTCCATGACCTTACTCCCTTTTCTCCTCCCTCTCCCCAACCTGCTCATTCTCCTCCTCCGTTGTTAGTTTATTCACGTCACCAGACTCTCCCTCCACCAGTTGTCTCTACTCCTACTGCTAATCCTCCTGCTTCTGTTGACTTTGATCCTGTTGCACACCACTATCCTACTCGACCGCGTCATCCTCCAAACAGGTTGGGTTGGTCTAATACATGTTTTTCTGCTTCCTATCGTACTTTTTTGTTTGCTATTCATGCTTCTTCAAAACCTCAGTCTTACAAGAAGGCCTGTCAGGATCCCCTTTAAATTTAAGCTATGGAGGATGAATTGTTTGCTTTACAGAAAACTAGTATTTGGGAGTTGGTTCCTTTGCTTGCTGGTAAGAATCTGATTGGTTGCAAATGGGTCTACAAGACTCATTCTGATGGTTCTCTTAAGCGCTACAAAGCTCGTCTAGTTGCCAAAGATTTCTCACAAGAGTATGGTATTGATTATGAGGAGACCTTTGCTCCTGTTGCCAAGACAACTACTGTCCGTACTTTAATCTCTGTCGCTGCTGTTCGTTCTTGGCCTCTTTATCAAATGGATGTTAAAAATGATTTTCTTAATAGCCATCTCACCGAGGAGATTTACATGTGTCCTCCTCCTGGCCTTCACCATTCCTCTAGACAAGTTTGTTGCCTTCAGCGTGCTCTGTATGGTTTGAAGTAGTCTCCTTGTGCTTGGTATGATTGCTTTTAGACTGCTGTTACTACGCTTGGGTTTCATCCTTGTGCTCAGGACTCTGCTTTATTTCTTCTCTACACTTCTACTGGTTGCCTTATTACTGTATGTGGATGATATGATCATCACTGGCTCTGACTCTTCTGTTATCTCTAAGGTCAAACGGCATCTTTTCCGCACTTTTGAAATGAAGGATCTGGATCCCTTGCGGTATTTTCTTGGTATTGAGGTAGCTTCTTCTCCCAAGGGTTATTTTCTCACTCAGGCCAAGCCAATGAGGTTATTCATCATACTGGTCTTACGGACACTAAGATTTCTGATACCCCCATTGAGCTTAATGTGAAGCTCACCCCTACTGGTGGTGTTCTTCTAGATGATCCTACTTTATATCGAGAACTCGTGGGTTGCTTAGTCTATCTGACAGTGATCTTGCCTATGCTGTTCATGTGGTTAGTCAATTCGTTTATGCTCCTCGTTCTACACATTGGGTTGCTTTGGTTCGAATTCTTCGCTATCTCCGAGGTACTATATTTCAGGGTTTATTGTTATCTTCTACTTCCTCTTTGGACTTGATAGCTTATGCTAATTTTGATAGGGCTGGTGATGTTACTGATCGCAAGTCCACTTTTGGCTTCTGCATGTTTCTTGGTAATTCCTTGATTTCTTGAAAGAGCAAGAAACAGACTATTGTTGCGCGTTCCACTGCCGAGGCTGAGTACGGTGCTATGACTCATGCCACAGCTGAGATTGTTTGGCTTTGTTGTCTCTTGACTGATATCGGTGTCCCTCAGTCTTCTCTGACCTCTCTTTACTGTGACAACTGCAGTGCTATTCAGATTGCACATAACACTATATTTCATGAGCGGACAAAGCACATTGAGATTGATTGTCATTTTGTACGTCAACATCTGCAGTCTGGCTCCATTTCGCTTCCTTTCATCTTGTCGGCCTTGCAACTTGCTGATTTCTTTACGAAGACTCACACCACTGCTCGATTTCAGTTTCTTTTTGGCAAACTCTTAGTATTTTTTGCTAAAACACCTTAAGTTTGAGCGGGGGTGTGAGAATATTATGTAATTATGGAAATCTATGTATTATGGAATTAGGTTGATTGTGAATATTCGATTAATTGTATTTCCTATTCTAGATTAGGGTTAAGATTCCTATAAATATTGGTTGTAATCTCTGTATTATGAACAAGTTGAATATACATAAAACATTCAGAAAAGCTTACAGCATGATCATGTCGGGGTATTTGCAACCTTTAGGATAAGACGAAACTAAATGACACAAATAATATGGCATATAAGGGACAGCAATTGATAAGTTACAATACTGAAAAAGATGAAAACATAAGAGATAGAGACGTGAAAATGAGAGACATGTATATATTTTGGTGTTTTAATCATTATATACTTAATAAATTATATTTTATGTATATAAAAGTTATTATTTAATATAATCGAGGTGGGGGCAGGGGGCAAGAGAGGGAAACAAATCCCATCCCCTCCCCATTTCTTATTGGGGCTGGGAAAATCCATCCAGAGCAAGGCGGAGGATGTAGGGGTGGGGCCTATGAAGCACGGACACGCCTCCTAAGGCTACATATCAGAGTCCGACACGTGTTAGACACCGACACGCATCCGACACGTGTCCAACACGCCGTCTGACATGTCCTCTTTTTTTTTTTCATCTCAAACACGTCTGGACACTTCATTGACACGTTTGAGACACGCCTGAAGCTTTTCGAAGCCTTAGCCTCAGAGAGAGAGAGAGAGAGAGTAGTCCCTTAATCGAATCTCCATAGCCTTTGTTTAGAGACATGCTTGAGACGAGATCCATCTGTGACACAAGGATGAGAGAGAAGAAAACAAAGCTTCTACTGCGATGAAAGCAGAAACAGCTTGCTACAACACAGAAGAGAGAGAGAGAGAGAGAGAGAGAGAGAGAGAAAAGAAGACCAAGCTTCCTTTCGAGTCTGGATCTGGACTCCTTTCTTTTCTTCCTGCTATAACCAATGTTTGTTTACTCCAAGAAAAAGGTTAATGCTACCAGTCAAAAGGTCAAAACAGCTAAGCATCCATTAACCTATTACATGGTCAAAATAACTATTTCAAAATATGTATATTTATATTTTTTTATGTTGATGATTGTGTGCCATGTGAGTAAAGGTGATTTTATAATGAATAATGCTATATGTACTAATTAATGTACTAATTAGTGTACCAATTGATGATATGACATAATTTAAGAGGTTTTTAGGATTTGTAATGTGATTCATGAGTGGGGTCAATAGTAATGTTATAACTAGTGTTGGTACACTAGTTAGTACACTAATTGGTGCATGTAGCACTACCGATCAATAATATACATGAGCAAAAAGTGATAGGCACGCATAATATATTGGGATTAACAAAATGCCAAAACCAATATATATGCATCTGACAAACCTGCATGAATTTGGGGGCACTGTTGGGGGTCTGATTGCAGTTACATGGAAACCAGATTTCAGCAGATACCTGTTCCATGATAATTGAAACAGTTAGGAACACGATATCAATGAACATTATAAGACATAAACTTGCGTGAGGAAATAGAAACAGACCGACTAGCTTGGAGTGCCTTCTCTTCACTCCCTACAACAAGAGAAATGATAGGACTTGTAATCGGGATTCCAGTGAGAGCTTGGAAGTCTTGCACACGGTTCCAAATAGCCCTTCTACGCCATGTCTCCTTTTTTGCCACAATAACAGCAGCTGCTAAGTTATACTCATTTTGTTAACAACAGACACTAAGCCCCAGTACATATGCAAAGCATACAACCATCTTGGATTCAGCACCACCATGTCAAATCTTAATTACTTTTCCCATAATGAGCTAGATATATGATGTTAAAAAATAGAATCATAAAAAATGCAATGGCTATAGTTGCATTACATATACAGTATACAACATGACAACCCTCTGGCAGATAGTCTAATTAGAAAGAAACAAAAAGAAAAAATTGACAAAATTAAAAGTCGGTTTATTTTGTTACAAGGGTCAAACTTTGGGGTTTTTCTTTCTTTTCTTTTTTTTGTTGTAATTTCCCTATAATTTTTTTAAATAAATACACTTCAAAGCCTCTTTGCTTGACAATTTTAACATACACTTTCTTAACAATTTATTCTAGCACCCCAAAAAAAAAAAAAAGAGAGTAATACTTTATAATAACTGTACAATTGCATATTGTTGAAACTTTGTATTTGTAGGAGATATGTTAGAGATACCTTCATATCTTCCAGCTTATGCAAATCCGCTGGCTATCAGAGGAAACATTCTCAACGGTGTAAATTATGCTCATCTATTTTAGTGTTTCTTTATTTATTTTTATTTTAGTCAAAAAAAAAATATTTTTTTATCTTTTAGATGCACATAATCTAGATGTACCTAAAAAGTAAAATATTTGTGAAGAAATCTTTAAAAAGTTCACTAAAAACAAAAAATAGAAATGCATTAGTTTTTTTTTTTTTAATTTTTTTGGCCTTTGGGATTTTTTTTTTCAAATTACTTCACAAATATTTTACTTTTTAAGTGCATCTAGACTTTGCATATCTAAAATATGAAAAAAGTTCACTAAAAACAAAAAATTAAAAAAAATACTCGGGAACAATTTTTGAGTTTGACTTCTCATCATACATGCAGAAAGTTTTATAACAAAGAGACATTTCATTCTCAACCATATCCACATTACTGTAATATAGCATGCATTGGACATTTCATATGTGGGTTGTGCATGTAAATAGGAACTAGCAGAGTGGAACACCAGAATCGGTCAGTAAAGCAATTTTTTCTAAATCAAATACCGCACATTAGAATGGGTAAAGTTTGGTTTAATATCTACCGTGTGCAGCGGCAACAATTGGAACTGGTGTAGAAGTCGAAAATATAAAAGAGCGACCCCTCGATTGTATTAGTTGCTTCCATCTCTGACTGTTCATTTAGCATTCAAATGAAAAACATGAATTAAGTTAAAACAGGATTCACACAACTGAAGAACACATTAAAGCATTTATTAAAATAAGTCTATTGGAAACAAAACAACTACTTTTTTTTTTTTATTTGGAAAGAGGGAAGTATTGAGTGACAAAGGAAATGTTTAATTAACAAAAAGAATCATTACATCAAAGCTAGCATCCATTCAAGTTTTACACAACTGAAGTAGCAACATCATAGATGCATTTATTTCTTCTCACATGTTATAATTAGAAGAATTTAAACCATGTAGACAAAAAAGCACTAACGCCCTAGCAACTTAAGTTTTTGAACATAAGTTTTGAAACATGATACATAAATTAGGAGTAAGAGAAATTCAGATATGTTGACATGTTATTTGTAGTTCCCATTCGACTTCAACTACAAAAAAAGGAAGCTGAGGTCAACAGAGATAGTAAATGAAGTCAATGTGGCACTTTTAACCACCTAAAATAACAATAAAAAGTGCAAGGTAATTTATTGAAATCCAAGAATGACCATAGGTAAGGAACAAAATTTTGCTTCCTTTCCATCAAAACAGCTAAAATGTTTTCGTTTCCTAAGAAACTGAAACGAAACATTAGTGGAATACTGAAATATAGTGTTTCAGTGAACATTCCAAATCAATTAGTTCTTTTGACATTTATTATTAGGAATATCCAACAATGGTCATTTCTATTTGTCTCTTTTCGTCAAAAGAAAAATATTTGAGACAAAGCAAAATCTTAAATTTATCATAAAATTTGAGAAACTAGAAAGGAGCAAAAGAGAGATAGAGAGGAGAAGATGAAACAAGCCTCATTAAGTCACTTATTCTCTTTCTTTGTTACTACAAAACATTTTCTTCTAAAAGTTTGTCAATGATTTTTTTAATCCCTACTACTAGTAGAATTTTGCAATTTTTTTTTTAATTTTAAATTTTTATGTTTTTCTTATGATAACAAACCTTTTCCATAACTGTAAAGCTTTTGTTTGTAAGCTTCTAATATTCATAAACCTCAGCATGTTCAATTATTTAATTATTGAGAAGGTATTAACATTTATATAGGTTTTAATTCTTGTTCCAAACATTTTGAATTTCCAAATTCTCATCATTTCTCTTATGTTTCTAATCGTTTTCAAAATGTTTCTAAAATGTTCTCGTTTCCAAGCTAACTAAAACAACATGCCAAAACAAAATTTTATCCATGCGAATAGGGACAAAATTGGACAAGATTGAAGAGGAGAAGGAGAGGAGGAGAAAGAGTAAACAACAAGCCAAGAACGACGATAGGGACAAAATTGAAGGAAAAAGGAGTAAACGGTGAGCTAATTCCATAGACAATATTAGGTGCAATCAAAATTTCAAGTGAATTGACTTAATTCCCATGGGATGAATCATGTCTGAATCTGTTTCTATTTCATCCGTGCAATGTGGACAGGGCTAGAGAGGTAGGTTTGTTCGAAGGATTTCTTGTGGGCAAAGATAGGGTTAGTGTGACACATTTGGATGATACTATTTTCTTTTCTTTGGGGGATGAAAGACAATTGGGAAATCTTTTTTTGGTGTTGAAACTTTTTGGGGTGATTTCGGGCCTCAAGATTAATCTGGAAAAAAGCAGTGTGGTTGGTATTAATGTAGATAGTGATCATTCTCCAACGAGTGGCTGAGCTTCTAGGGTGCAGTGTTGAGACACTTCCCATTAGATACTTGGGACTTCCATTGGGAGGTAACCCTAGAAATGAGTCATTCTGGACTAGTTGTGGAGAAGTTTGGAAAGAGATTGGAAGGATGCAGTAGGGCTTTACTTTCTCGAGGAGGTAGGTTGAATCTGTTTCTATTTCATCCATGGAATGTAGACAGGGCTAGAGAGGTAGGTTTCTTCGAAGGATTTCTTGTGGGCAGGGATAGGGTTAGTGTGACACATTTACAGTTTGCGGATGATACTATTTTCTTTTCTTTGGGGGAGGAAAGACAATTGGGAAATCTTTTTTTGGTGTTGAAACTTTTTGGGGTGATTTCGGGCCTCAAGGTTAATCTGAAATAAAGGAATGTGGTTGGTATTAATGTAGATAGTGATCATCTCCAAGGACTGGCTAAGCTTCTAGGGTGCAGTGTTGAGACACTTCCCATTAGATGCAGTTTTAGAGAAAAGAAAAGGTTCGGGAATGAGTCAGACTTCATTCCCTTTTATATTGATAATTAAGCAATTACAGGCGTAGTCTAAGTAATCAAAAAAGGAATGAATAAGAATACAACCAATTATTTCCTATTCTAACACTCCCTCTCAAGCTGGTGCAAAGATATCTCTCATACCCAGCTTGTTGAGAATGCCATGAAAGGATTTGCTCCCTAGTCTCTTGGTGAGAACATCAGCTAGTCTTCACAAATGGAATACATATGGTGCCACTAGTGAGTTTTTCCTTGATAAAGTGCCTATCAATCTCCACATGCTTAGTTCTATCATGCTGAACTGGATTATGAGCTATGTCGATTGCGACCTTGTTGTCACAGTATAGTCGCATGGAGTCAGTCTGATGGATTCCCAAGTCTCCCAACAATAGTTTAATCCATAGTAGCTCACATACACCCTGAGCCATAGCTCTGAATTCTGCCTCAGCACTAGATCTAGCCACCACATTCTGTTTCTTACTTCGCCATGTGACTAGGTTGCCACGTGACTAGGTTGCCACCCACAAATGTGCAGTATCCGGAAGTTGATCATCTGTCAGTGACTGATCCAACCCAATCTGCATCAGTAAATGCCTTCACGCTAAGATGGCCGTGTTTTGAGAAATAAAGACCCTTTTTAGGAGAAGAATTCAAGTATCTTAGGATTCTCATAACAGCCTCCAAGTGGAAAGTTCTAAGAGCATGCATAAACTGGCTCACTATGCTCACGGCAATGGCAATGTCTGGACGTGAGTGGGATAAGTTTATGAGCTTGTCCACTAGTCTCTGGTAACTCCCCCTGTCCACTGGATCTCCCTCGTGATCCTCACTCAGTTTTTGGCCCGGTTCTAGAAGTGTATCACATGGTCTACCTCCAAGCATTCTAGTTTCCTTTAGCAAGTCAAGTACATACTTCCTTTGGCATATGAAGATGCCATCCTTGGACCGAGCTACTTCAATACCCAAAAAATACTTCAAATAGCCTAAGTTGTTAATTTCAAACTCTTTGGCTAAGTATTCTTTTAAACGAGAAATCTCCTTAACATCATCTCCTGTGAGAACAATATCATCAACATAGACAATAAGAGCTGTGGTCTTACCATGTGAAGAGTGTTTCACAAACAAGGTGTGATCAGCTTGACTTTGCTTGAACCCATATTTCAGCATAGCTTGAGTAAACCGTTCAAACCAAGCCCTAGGAGACTGCTTTAGCCCATAAAGTGACTTTTGGAGTCTGCATACTTTACCGTTGGACTTAACATCTGCAAAACCAAGAGGAATATCTATATAGACTTCTTCTGCTAGATCTCCATGAAGAAAGGCATTCTTCACATCAAATTGATGAAGGGGCCAATCCAAATTTGCAGCAAGAGAGAGTAAAATTCCCACAGAATTTATCATAGCAACCGGTGCAAATGTCTCTTGGTAATCCACCCCATAAGTCTGAGTGAAGCCCTTAGCAACCAGTCTTGCTTTATATCGTTCTATGGAACCATCTGTTTTATGTTTTACCGTGTACACCCACTTACACCCAACTGGATTTTTGCCTCTAGGTAACTCCACTAACTCCCAAGTGCCACTCTTTTTGAGAGCTCTCATTTCTTCCATCATGGCATGTTTCCATTCAGGAATAGAAAGAGCATCCTGAAAATGGGTAGGTAGACTCACAGAAGATACTTTAGACAGAAAAGCTTTATATAAGGAAGACAGATAAGAATAAGAGACATGATTACTAATAGGATGTTGAGTACATGACCTAACCCCCTTCTTATTAGCAATGGAACATCAAGATCTGAGAAAGCAGAAACAGAAGAACTAGAATCAGAATTACTTGGACTCTCAGTAGAGGTAGGTGACTCTAGACACTCATCGAACGAAGAAGTTGACAATAGAGAAAGAAAAGTAGTCTCTTGCATCTAGGTGACTTGTTGTCTGTCCTTATCCCTGATATAAACTTTGCCTGCTTCCTTTTCCTCAACAACTGCTGGCTTATCATCCTCTATCTGTTTAACAGGAACATAAATCTCTTCACACCAAGGCTCCTCCTAAAGGGATGACGGTGATACTGAGGAGGTCGGAAAATAGGGCTGAGACTCAAAGAAAGTGACATCTATAGAGATAAACCATTTGCGAGTGGGAGGATGATAACACTTATAACCCTTTTTAGTGGCAGAATAACCCAAAAAAACACACTTAGGAGACCTGGGATCCAATTTATCACGAGTGGGTGAATGATTACGGACAAAGCAAGCACAGCCAAAAGTCTTAGGAGGAATGGTGAACCCGGAAGGGGTAGACCCAAACAAAACTTGAAGAGGTGTTTGTTTTTGAAGAACTTGGGTAGGAAGACGATTAATCAAATAAGTGGTAGTGAGAACCGCGTCCCCCCAATAGGATCGAGGAACCCGTATCTCAAAGGATAGACAACGGGCGACATCAAGGAGATGACGATTTTTGCATTCTGCAACACCATTTTGTTGAGGGGTATTAGTGCATGAAATCTGGTGAATAATGTCATGAGTGGCGAAATAAGTGGCAAGTCAATATATTCCCCCCCATTATCAGAACGTAAAATTTTGACAACCACCCCAAACTGAGTACAAACCATTTTATGAAAATTTTGAAACACAGAAAAGACCTCACTTTTATCTTTCAGCAAATAGACCTAAGTGGCCCTGGAATAATCATCGATGAAGGTAACAAATCATTTTTTACCGATCAAAGACACAAAACAGGATGGACCCCATACATCAGAATGAATTAAAGAAAATAGAACTAAACTTTTATTAATAGAAGGAGCAAAAGAGGCTCTGTGTTGTTTTCCAAGTTGACAAGACTCACATTGAAACTCTGACACATTATTTTTCTCAAAAACAAAAGGAAATAAATACTTAAGTAATAAAAAAGAAGGATGTCCTAAGTGACGGTGCCATAGCCAAATGTCTTCTTTAGTGGATGGTAACTGAAGAGATGACTGAGCTAGCTTGTGGGTCTGACCAGAATGTAGAAACCATATTCCTCTCTACCACTGCCAATCCTTTTCCTCGTGATGAGGTCCTAAAAAAGACAATGATCAGGAAAAAAACGTCACGCTACAATTTAAGTCACGGGTAATACGGCTCAAAGATAAAATATTAACACCAGGACAGAGGACAAAGGAAGGGAAGAGGTAGCATGAATTAAACCTTTCCCGGAAACCGATGACATAGTACCATCAACAATACGCACTTTTTTCTGACCTGATGAGGGGTTATACTCTGAAAATAAATTAGAGAAGCCAAACATATGTTCGGAAGCACCAGAATCAATAATCCATGGTACAGTCGTATGAGAAAGTAATGCACACGGGAAGTTACTTGAATTGGCAAAAGAAGAAGATGGTGCACCTGTAGCAGAAGTGGAGGCTCGACGGTCCAGCAAGTGGCGAAGAGCAATCTCAAAATCCGAGGCAGATAACACCGAAACATCATCAACATGGGAGACAACTAGAGAAGAAGATGGTGGCTCAATAGTGTCTGAAAGATGTGCCCGAGCATTGGCCCCTCAGCCTCTAGACTGACCAGACCTACCCCCTCAAGTACCAGGACAGTCTCCTCGGCCACCAGAAGGAGTCCCATGCAGCTTTCAACAGGTCTCTCGTGTGTGGCGAGGTCAACGGCAGTAGTTACAGAAAAGATTATCCTTCTCAGAGGAAGAACGAGAACCACAAGTCACACAGTCTCCATCGCGAGGGGGTGCAGAAACCAAGGTTGAGCAATCAGGAGTAGTAGAAGGAAGCATCGCAAAGCGGCGACTCTCCTCTTTCTGCACAAAAGCAAAGACTTCTTGGAGAGAAGGAAGCACATCAATCCCAAGTACTCTGCTTCGAACCGGATCATACTCCACATTAAGGCCTTCCAAGAACTTGAAAACCCTCTCTTGCGCCACAAATGTCTGGTAACCAGCAGAATCAGTGGGACAGACATGCTTGTAATCCTGAAGGTGATCAAGTCGCTTCTATCCATTGCTAAGAAAGGTAAAATATTGGAGGATCGTCATCTCACCTTGTACCGACCTTTCAATGGAGCAACGTAACTCGAAAGCCTGTGAGAAGTTCCCCTTCCGAGAGTAAGTGGTAGTCACGGCCTCCCAAATATCCTGTGCAATGTCCATAGAGAGATAACCCTCTCCGATCTCCGGGACCATAGAATGTATCAACCAACCCATAATAAGAGAGTTGGTGATCTCCCACTAATCATAACTCGGGTCTGTGGTAAGGGGTGCCTGGATGCTGCCATCAACATACCCCATCTTCCCTCTGCTCTTCAAGAAAATAGTCAGACTCTGCGACCACGCTAAATAGTTCTGACCATTGAATAGAAAAGTGGTGATTTTAAGGTCAGGGTTGAGATTATCAATCATAGTAGAAGGGATAAGGGAACTCTCGCTCTTAGGTGGCTGAGAGGTTGTGGACTCACTAGTAAAATCTACCATGAATATTCTACTAAGTAACCCACAAACTCAATGCCAATCACAAACTTGGAAGATGGTGGAGGAATAGCAAACACTATGACCACAAAGAGATCAGCAAAAGAATAAATTAAAATTTTTGTTTTTTAAAAAAAAAAAACTAACCAACCATTATAACTTTATAAGAACAAAAAGAGAGAATAGAACACTGAAAGAGAGACGACACTGCGAGAGAGATTCAACAATCAAGAGAGAGTTGACGGCAGCCTAGGAGATGCCGACAGAAGCCAAGGAAGCCAGAGGGGCTGTCGACAGGCCCTAGGGTGCCTTATGATGGCCTGGGTGAGGCCCGAGAGTGCCGACAGACCCCCTAGGAGACTGACGATGGCCTGGATGGACTGTGAGATGACAGATGATGGTCTGGGTGAGAGGCTACTATGGTCGACTGGGCTCCTGGGGAAGATAGCTGCCAGCAGACAAGAATAAGGTATGGGCTAAGGTTTAAGCTCTGATACCATGTAGTTTTAGAGAAGAGAAAAAGTTAGGGAATGAGTCAAACTTCATTTCCTTTTATATTGATAATTGAGCAATTACAGACATAGTCTGAGTAATCAAAAAAGGAATGAATAAGAATACAACCAATTATTTCCTATTCTAACATTAGATACTTGGGACTTCGATTGGGAGGTAACCCTAGAAATGAGTCATTCTGTACCCTAGTTGTAAGGAAGATTGGAAAGCGATTAGAAGGATAGAGTAGGGCTTTACTTTCTCGAGAAGGTAGGTTGAATCTGTTTCAATTTCATTTATACAATGTAGACAGGGCTAGAGAGGTAGGTTTGTTCGAAGGATTTCTTGTGGGCGAAGATAGGGTTAGTGTGACACATTTACAATTTGTGGATGATACTATTTTCTTTTCTTTGGGGGATGAAAGAAAATTGGGAAATCTATTTTTGGTGTTGAAACTTTTTGGGGTGATTTCAGGCCTCAAGGTTAATTTGGAAAAAAAGCAGTGTGGTTGGTATTAATGTAGATAGCAATCATCTCCAACAAGTGGTTGAGCCTTTAAGGTGCAATGTTGAGACACTTCCCATTAGATACTTGGGACTTCCATTGGGAGGTAACCCTAGAAATGAGTCATTCTAGACCCCAGTTGTGGAGAAGATTGGAAAGAGGTTGGAAGGATGGAATAGGGATTTACTTTCTCGAGGAGGCAGGTACACTTTGGTTAAGACAGTTCTAAGCGGTATTCCAGTTTACTTTTTGTCTCTGTTTCGGATTCCAGTCAAGGTGGCAAAATCTTTAGAAAAACTGATGTGGAATTTTCTTTGGGAAGGGAACGATGAGGGCAAAAAGGATCACTTGGTGAATTAGAAGACAATTTCCTTTCCTAAGGAAAAGGGAAGTTTGGCCATTGGTAATATTGTGGCTAGGAACACAGCTCTACTTGGCAAGTGGTTATAGAGATGCCCAAATGCGTGTGATTCATTATGGCATAAGGTTATTAGAAACAAGTATGGGGTTCATGTTAACGGTCGAGACTCAGAGGTGGTCACTAGGGGTAATGGTTGGGCTCCTTGGAAATCAATCTCTCGTATTTACCCAATTTGGTTCCGTTTCATTTTTGTGAGGGTGGGTAATGGGGAACTTGCCAAATTCTAGGAGGATATTTGGGTGGGTACTTCTTCATTTGCTGTGTCTTTTCCGTACTTGTATAGAATATCTCAGTCTCATAATTACTCTATTACTTCCATGGCATGCTTGTCTTTGGCTCCAATTTCTTGGAACTTTAATTTTCCTAGAAATCTTAATGATAAGGAAGTTGGGGAATTGATAGGTCTATTGTCAAGGCTTGAACATGTTTCTTTGGTCCTATCCTTGGAGGACAAGTGGATTTGCGCTATTCATTCTTCGGGCTCCTTTTCTTGTAAATCTTTTCTTGACGAACTCATTGATGAGCCTCGCATACGTTTGTTTCCTTTTCACAAGAAGATTTGGAGGGCTTGTGTTTCTTTTAAGGTAAAGGTGTTCCTATGGAGGCACTTTAACCAATGATACATTGCAAAAAAGGAGGCCTTCATGTTCTCTAAATCCTCAATGGTGCATCATGTGTAGGAGGAATGGAGAATCTTTGGACCATTTATTTATGCATTGTTCAGCGGCAGCAAATTTGTGGCAAAGGTTGTTTTGTTTGGCGTATGTTATGTGGGTGGCTCCAAAAGATAGTGCTCAAATGATCTTAATTGATTTTCGAGTGTTGGGCAAATCGAAGAGGGCCAAGGTGCTTTGGTTTTGTGCTATCTTTGGAATTTTCTGGGTCATTTGGTTGGGAAGAAGTGGGTGTGTCTTTGAAGATGTATCTCAGGATATTGATTTTTTATGGGAAAAAGTCCGACATTTGGTTTCTTTTTGGATATCGGGGAGCCCTTTGTTTAAAGGAGTTCCTCTTTTTTTTTATTATTGCAGCAGATTAGGTGTCATTTTGTGATATGTAGTGCCGGCTTTGTTTTGGTTTTGACCTTTTTTCGTTTTGTTTTTTCATTGCTCGTTTTTTCACTTGTACCCTTTTTCTGAGGATGCCTCATCCTCCTGTCTTTGGCTTTATGCCTTAATAAAATTCTTGTTTGTTGCTAATCAAAAAACAAAAAAAAGATGGACTAATTGACAGGATTACCTGCATGCTACGAATCCACCGTGGCAACCTGCAGCCTTACTCAAAGTGCCTACGCATATGTCAACGTCACTTTCACAATTAAATTCCTCAGCCACGCCCCCACCATTTTTGCCACAAATAAACGTTCCATGAGCCTGAAAAAACTCCAGATTGATAGTAGCTCTCTTAATGGTACATAACAGACCAACTAAATGAGAAAGGAGTACTAGCTTTTTGCTGTCTAAAAGAAGATAAACTACAGGATGTGATAAACAAAAGTGAATTTTCAGACCCAAATAATTATCAAATGTAAGAAACAGCCAAACAGCTTCATACAGTCCCATGACACCTGAACACTAAGTAAACCTTTTTCCCTGGTAAGTAAAGATTCAGTAAACTTACATCGTCAATAACTAATAAAAATCCATGCCTCTTCCGAAGCTTCGCAAGTTCACTCATTGGTGCAAAGTCCCCATCCATACTGAACAAGCTGGTAAAAGAAAATAAGTAAGACCCTGCCCCTTCAACAAATTCTAGGCATACACAGATTTAAGCAATTACTCAGAAACACAACCAAAAGAAGGGAAAAGTAAGGGGGCTGACAACAGAATACATGACATCCTTGTCAACAATGAAATAATAACAAGAAATACATACACCTATAAAACACATCATTCCAGATAAAACATTCAGAACACAGACCGTCCTGCCCAGTAAAAACTTTTTTTTGCAAGACATCACAGTTTCTAACCACAAAGTATCTCCGGATTTGTAAATGACATATCCCCTCATTTTCATATCATGTTGGTGTATCTGCATATTTATGGATATAAAAAATGAATAAACACACTACACGCTTAGACAGTTTCATTTTCAATCATATTTTTCTCACGTAAAAACATGCTGAAATTGCATGTGAATATTATAAAGTTTTCTCATGTTTAGAGTTCAGTTTGTGAAAGGAACTCACAAATTATTAACCTTGAGGAATTGCGATAACTTTGTTGAGTTTTAAAACCATAAGCATATGAAGATCCCTACACAAAGGTCAGGACTTGGAGTGATGGTAAGTACAATCTGCTATCTGTGGCACGGGTTCAAAACATGGGAATCAGCCTCTCTCCACACACACACGCAAAAAAAAGGTGTTACCTCTCCCAGCTCTACTGTAAATGAGATCTTTGTTTACTGGCTCGCTGATCTCTATATGAATATCTTTATGCCTAGCCTCACACTTCCCTCTTTAATACACTGGATATCTGAAAAGCCATTTTTTCATTCTCCAAATTATTTTTCTTGAAAATTTACTTCATATTTGCTTTCATTACCTATGTCCAATGCATCTATAGAGGAGATGGATTGGTTGATCTACGCTTTTTTTTTTTTCTTTCCTTTACTTCTCTCTTTCTAAAATTAAAAAAATAAATAAATAAAAAATGGAGTGGGGTGGGGTGGGGTGGGGTGTCAATTTGGAACAATAGGAGACCACTTTTCAACCTTGATACTTGTTTCCATCCTTTTTTATTTCTCTATCTCATCAAAAACCAAATGGTACCAACAACTAATTGGTATTCAAAACAATTACAATAACTTCATAAAAAAACGTAAATTATTAGGCCAAAGAAAATTGACACAATCCTTGCATATAAGAGAAACCTCAAGTAGTTACAATAATACTACTGGTCTAAATGGAGCATAAAAGCAATTAATAGAAAAAATCAGCATAAAAAATTCAACTAACCTATCAGTGACAACAATTTTCTTCTTCATTGTGCAACTAAATCTGTAAAAACCCAAATTGCTTAGCCATGTGACGAAAGCAGGAGAGTATAATCCACTGTAGAGGGAGGATGAAGAGCAACAAATTGAAAAAAAAAAAATAACCTACAACAACTCATTAAGGTGAGACATGTCACAATGTCTATAGACAAGCACCTCTGCATTTCCTTGTCGTTCAGCAAGACGGATGCCATCTATTATTGATGCATGGTTCAGAGCATCAGAAAATATGGCAACCCTTTCATCCTTCGAAGGTTTTCTTCCTTTAGCTAAAAGAGAGCCAAGATTTCCCAACGTCGTCATCAAGGCCATATTAGCTGAAAAGCCCGTAGGACAAAGAAGGCAATCCTAGAGCATAGAATTAGATAAAAAAATGAATCAGTACTTTAGTACATGATTCCAAGAATAAGTCATATTTAAGAAATATCATGGTCAAAAGGGAACAAAATACAGTATCCAAACTCCAAGGAATAACATAGCTATTATCTTAGATTTCAATTAACCATTTTCCATCATAATTAATTATCTGTACAATCAACATCACTCAAATGGTACACACGCAAGGTAATTATTATAGTCCTTTTATTGGATCCTTAGTAGCAGGAAACTCCTAAAGGGGCCTCGCTCTCTCCCCCACTCCCACTCCCACTCCCACTCCCACTCCTGCCCCCGCTTCCAACTTTAAACTTTTCTATAAGGCCTTCGCTCCCCCGTTCCCGCTTTATGCAACTATGATTGGATCTTTAACCTTATTTCTGTAATATAATTGAAGGCCATTATCAATTCATCTTAAACTCAACAAGTTTACTGCACCTTATCACTTATTAATTATATCATGCATAAGGCTGTAATATAAGCATACATCTTGATGAGAATATTAAGAGCATCAGTGACCTTTCACAGCAGTAAAATTGAGACAACCCATTTTGCCACAAACTAAAGTAAACAAATGTTACCAACTACTTAAATATAAATTACACTAATTTTCTGAATCAGACTTAAATTTCCTTTTCCCTGAATTGTAATCCCAGAGTAAAACTTTCTAGTTCCCTAACCTTCTGAACTAAATAAGGGGACCATGCTCTTGAATACAAATTCAGAAAACATCAACAGCCAAAACATCAAACCATATTGAAGAATATATTGTACATGTGAATTCAGAAGATGCAGTTTATACATTATATGCTGCTATTGATCCAACATACTGATCATGTTTCCATCACACATTTGTTCTTGTTTACACATAGCAGTCCCTCTATTGTAATGTTTCATTATTCCATACCAGCAAGTGTTAACACAATGGAGAAGAATAAATTAATCTTTTCAGTAAGTAAATGTAAAAATAAATTGATAAAATGTACAAATGATCCTGACTCCCAGTGAACAATTGATTGCAATACACAGAACAAAGTCAATACCTCTTTCTTCTTCAAGTCTGCCAAGCATGACTCAAGCAGTCCATGGTAACTTGTATACCCACAGATTAAAGCAGAACCCCTTGGGCCCATCCCATGTGCTAGGGCTGCCTAAAATAGGAGGGCCAAAACAACTTAGGCAAATGTCTAAAAAATAGGTAATACAAACAAAGTAAATAAAATGTTGTTGACCATTAATGATTAAACCCACCTTTGCAGCAGCTGTTGAAACAGTAGGATGTGAACTCAAGCCCAAGTAATCATTTCCAGAAAATAAAAGTAGCTTTCTAAACTTCTGAGGGCAGGCCCCTGTTTCAGCTTCTTGGTTGCCACAGTCAGCATCATCTCCTACAACCATACAAAAGATCAAAGGGTCATACTAATATAACAACAGATCATTGGGCTATCAATAAGAGAGGAAAATGCCCAAAACCAAAAAAGTTAGAATCTCAAGATAATTTTTGCACGTTCCAAAGCATTTTACATATTTCTATACCATTTTTACACATTTCAATGCACTTCATACACGGTTAGAATTTTCCAAGATAAATACCATAACCTTCAAACAATAGGATGTTTTATCATTCTACTTTTTATTTTAATTTATTTTTTAGATAGGAGGGTAATAGGGGAAGGGAAGCTGCACTCACAGCGGTAACACTTGAACCCAGACATCAAACTTGGCAGGGGAGCACACATCCACTAGGCCAACCCCTTAGTCCATTCTTCTATATTTTGGGGAACTAAAATGTTTAGAAAGAAACTGCCATACTTTGAAGCAAGAAAACTATGTAGCATTGTCATGGTGAGGAATTCCCCTATTTAGTTACTAGACTTCGACCACAAATGTAGAGTTACAGTTTTATTTGAATATAACAATTCCCTTATTTAGCTGGGGGAAGTGCTACTACATACACCTCCAAAATGATACATGTATGCACTCAAAATTTCAACTACAACAGTTAATAAATTTCATCAAGTTGGGTCACTCATAACCAAAACCACATTAGTTCATAAACAGAAACACCACAAATGACTCATAATAACCAGGGCCACTTCAGTCTATAACAAAAACTACAAAAGCTCATAACCAAGACCTCTTCAGTTTATAACCAAACACTACAAAGAGGCATAACCAAAATCAAATTGAATCATAATAAAAAAATAAAAAAAATATCACCATAAAGTCTCACAACCAAGTTCACCACAAATTCTCATAACAAAGCACCACATGATCCATAATTCAGACCATAATTCATACATCACCATATAATTTTCCCACAAATAACATTGAATGAAAACCATGTTAATGTGCTGAATTCAAAAACTCAGAACTCATTCAAATCAAAACAAGCCCACGAAAAGATGAAACACAAGAACACAAAATGAAACCCAATTAAATTAACCGTACCACAACTCGGAACCTCACGAACCCATCTCTGAAATGTGCTATCAGCAATCACTACTTCAACAGATGCCCTATCCCATTGCCGCAAACCGTCGAACACCTCGAATTCATCGTAATTTGAAGCATTCTTCATCTGCGTATCGATGGGTTTCGATTGTTCATTGATGGGGAGGTGAATGGGTCTGAGAGAACGGAGGAGTTTCAGAGATTCCAACTTGGAAAGTGCCTCTTCTACCCATTGGTCCCATAAGCTCATCTCCATTTGCTGACACCAAAGAAATGCTAATGCCGTGAACAAATTGAGTTCAATATATACACTTGAAACTAGTAGAGTCGAGAGAGAGAGAGAGAGAGAGAGAGAGTAGTGTTGTATTTGTTGTAGTGAGCTGTTACAGCGAGAAAACAAACCCAATTGGTAGTTGGAATTGGAAAGTCACGAGGGAGGTTTGACCATTTTAAAGAACGTTTTCGGGGGCGGCAAAACGGTAATTCTGCTAGTACACCGCATTAAATTTTAAAAAACGTTCGTTTTTTTTTTTTTTTTTTTTTTTTTTTGGGGGTTTTTTTTTTTTTTTTTATAATAAAAGCGCATTATAAAGTTAAGATAAGCCAAGTACAAATCTGGGATAATAAGTTCCCATGGCATCCATACAAACATGTTCAGTAATAAAAGTAGGCATAGTAGGTGTGTGAGTCGTTTTTTGATCACACTGCCAAACTAGTACCCAGCCAGAGAATACTGACAGAATAGATTAAGCTCAAACAATCTGTAACAGAAAGAAGAGATTCCGGCGGTGGTTCGTCCACCCGAGGGCCCTCCGACAATCAAGTCAGTTATCTCTCAAAGATAGCAAAAGTGCTTAACTCACTATTCAGAATATTAAAAGTGTACCTTAGACCCATGGGGGTACCTCTCTTTTATAGCCAACTCTTGACCTAATCCCAATAGAAGCCTAGCTCTAATGGATTCTGGATTACTGCTAGTCTTGGACTCCTAGTAGGATTAGGATAAACTCTCTAAGAGTCTTATCCTTACCCAAACTGGAGTCTTCTCATAATCTAGAACTCTTGTCCCTTATCCGTTTACCCCGGATTCGGTATTCTCGTAGATAATCTCGACCTAGCCGAGATTACCTCGGCATCATGACCATGACACGTGGCACCTTGACTGGCACTCCGGTGACACCTCGGCCACGTGTCGTCATTCAAAAATTATGTCCCTACAACTGCCCCCTAGGTTCTATTAGTTCGGCATACTGAGGTGATGGAACCTATATCATTTCTTTCACTTAGCGCGCCAGCTAAACTCGCTTCGACCTTCACTACCGAGGTTATCACTCGTCGGCTCAATGTGACCACGAATAATCTGTTTTTAGCAATACTTTAGAACCATTAGCCAAGTTCGTTCAACTTTCTCAACCGAGATCACCCTCATAGCCGAGGTCCTGTTTCATTAAATCAAGAACTCAAAGAGTTTCTTCACGCGTATAAGCTGTCACGCACAACAACCCAACCGTTTTTGCCACGCGTCTTTCCCTTGCTAGACCGTACCTGACACGCGCCATCAAGTCGCATCACTCGTGCGTACGCCGTCTAACAAGCACGTCGCCCTAGGCACATTGATTGTAATTTTGCTGCCATTCCATGGTTTCAATCAAAATCCTTTCTCTCTCTCCGTCTTTTTACTTTTGCATCCTCGTTTCCAAGCTCCCAGCTTTTCCTCTCTCTAACTTTCTCTCCCAAATCCGCCATTGTTGCTCTCGTAAAGCTTTCTACAACTACCTTCAATCTCCCATTCCGGCGAGGCTTTTGCTGCACTTCTTTGCTCACTTTCACCGTCCGACACCGGCGTATTTTACACCGGCCTCATTTTCTTTAGTAAGTCACTGTTCCTTCCTTCGTTTCAATTTCTTGTTTCACATTTTATTGCCTTTGTTTATTAGTCACGTTTGAACATGTTCATATGCTTCCATTTCTGTCTGTGCTTCAAATTTCACCCTTTGTATACTCAAAACATACTCTGTTTCACCCGTTTCTAGGAATACACATGTATCCACATACTTTGCTTATTTTGCCACTGTTCTTCGCCTTGCACCCTTGCACACACTCTGTCACAGTGTTCTTGATAGAGCATCCCTATTCTTGATTTCTGAATCTTTGTTTTTGTTTCTTTTTTCTGTGTTTTCTCCAGATTCTTGCCTTCAATCCTTTGCTTACATAGACTTAGGTTTAAGATTTGTCGTAGAACGCACAAACTTTAGGAAAAACTGAAACAAACTTCACTTTAGATCCCAAAAAATCTTTACCCCAGCATTCGTTTAGGTTTTGCCGAGGTCATCTAAACCTTCACAGAACACTTCTTTTCCAAATCATACACCCTCCCCTTAAGCCGACATTATGGGTATGTGGAGGCATAGGGTAGACACCCCAACTAAGTTAGAGTACTTCAGGTAGAAGTTTGACATCCCGGCCGACGTTCACCTAAGGTTGGCTGGGGAGGACGACTCCATCATGCCTGATGGAAACCTCATGTCTTTCCCTGTTGTTGCCTTTACAGAATGTGGACTTAGGTTTCCACTAGACATCCTTTTTCCGAGAAGTCCTCCATTATTACAAATTGAACCCGATGCAGCTTGCCATTAACTCTTACCGAGTTATCAATGGCATAATAGCCTTAGCCAAAAAAGAGAACGCTAGGGTAACTTTAGCCGACATCCAATACTACTACACTATGTGTGGCCTCAAGTTAGAAAAGGGCTACATCTACTACCTCAAACCGAGGTCCACCGAATACAAACTTGTTACCGACCTCCCAGACTCCAACAAGGGAGCCGGGGACGATTACTTCATTGCCTTGGGCAACTGGGAGTTCGCTCCAGAGGAGGACCTTCACCTCTACCCTCTTAGCCAAACAGTATTCGTAGAGGGTAATGGTAAGAGTCAAGTGTTACATTTTTTCCAAGTCTTTAATACTTTGTTCTTTCTATATGTTCTAACGTCTGCTTTTCTTGCAGCTCTTCCACAGCCACCAAAAAACTTCCGTAAGTCCTTCTTCCCTAGCAAGGACCTCAAAAAGCTGTTGGATCTGCCAGTTGAGCGGCGGAGAGCTCCTTTGCTGCTCAACTTCATCCCGACTTACAAGTCGATACTTCCCGACGTCCCGAAAAGAAGAACAAGTCTCCTCCGCCCGCCACCACACCTCCAACAACTTCATCATCTCGGCCAGATCAGGGGTCAACCTCTGATCCAGCAGAGCAGCCATCTACCTCAGCTCCACAGCTGATCCCACCATCTCAACGCAGACACCGACGCCGAACCACATTTGTCGCCGAGATGGGTGCAAGAAAGCAGTTGCAGATGATCTTCTAGCCAACATCCCCAACACAGTCAACGCTCAACCTTTTCCTTAGCAATCTCAGCCAAAGGCAAAGCCCAAAAGGCTGAAGAAAGCATAGCCCAAGGCAACGGTGACTCAGATTGACACTGAGGACATCTTGCCAATTTCAAAATTGGCCGAGAGCGAGAAGACCCCTTCTGCCGTCGAGAAGAGGCCCACCGAGGCCAAACCATCCCAATCAACTCGGTCGAAGAGGCCGAGGTCCGAGTCGGCCACAACCTCGGGGCCCATGAAATCAAATGCCCCCTGGGCTCCCCCAATCACCATCGAGGACAAGCCAGTCAGGGCTGGCAACAGCGCCGACGACATTGAAGTCCGCGTTGCCCTCTCTACCGCCTTGCTTCCTCCCGAAGATCTCAATCGTAACGCTAAGATGAGCAAATACGAAAATTTTGCTTTATCGTTGCAGCACTCCGTGCAAGTAAGTCCATTCACTTGGTATTTTTCTTTCTTTGTTTTTTCTACACTTAGAAAATTTTTTACTAACTTTTGTTTCTGTTTTCTTCCAGGCGATCCAGCATTGCCACTCCTTTGCGATGCAAGCTTCCAACATTAGGGAGGAGTTGGCTGACAAGATCAGGGAGGTTGCTAGCTTGAAGAAGACCATTAACAAGGCTGAGGCCAAGATGAAGACTTTAACAGACCAGGCCGAGGAAGCAAAAAAAGCTAAAGATGAGGCCGAGGAAAAAGTAGATGCTGCTGAGGCCATTGCCAAGGTCTCTGAGGCTGAGAAGAAAGAAGCAGAGGCAAAGATGGTCGAGGCCCAAAAAGAACTCCAAGATACCTTGGCCACAAAAGAGGCCGAGATCAAGGCCGCCGATGAAAAGGCGTACGCCGAGAGGGCGGCCGACATCAAGGAGGACTACAAAAAACAAGTGAAGCAAGCATACAACAAGGGTTTTACCCTTGGTTGGATGGCTGCCCTCAAAAGCTAGATGTCCCCAAGGACTCCCCCCTCAAGAATACTGGTGACCTCCCCCTGTCATTCCCCCCTACTCCAAGCCAATCCGAAGACGATTCTGAGTCCGAGGAGGAAGCTTTGGTCAAGAAGAAGAGGAAGCTGCTGAGGCCAAGTCCCCTACTCTGAATGAGCAAGTTGCGGACTTGTCTCAGGATGAGAGAGGTGAGGTCTCCAAAGATGCCACTCCTGAGAGGACAACATCGGACGTGCTTATCGCTGACAAGAACCTTGACTAGACTCTCAAAGAGATCGACGCCGAGCTCGCGACTGAGAAAGCCATCGAGAAGAGTTCTCAAATGTCTTCCGAGCCCCAAACCAATGCTGATGCCGAATAGTCTAGTCTTTGATGTTTTTCTTCAGTAATTTGTACTTTTTTTGCTCTTGAAACAATCTTTAATTTGGCCGATGTGCCTTCTTTTTATAATCCGTACAAGTAATCCTTTCATAGGCCGAAGTGCCCTTTCTTTGAATGTAAATACAACTTCCTCTTTTGAATGCTTGCATGTTTATCTTCTTTATATGACTCTATACTTGGAATAATTTGCATGTGTACACCTTAACTGTGTAATCCTCTTGGTGTGGAATATTTCGGTTTTGACCTAACACTTGGAAATATATAATATTGTCATAAGTGTTATTTACAACTTGCCTTTTTAATCCTTACTTATCAGGACCTCAGGTTAATTTCAACTTGTAAATTTTTCTAAAAAATTTTAACAAGTGTTAAACCAACTTTAGCCTGTAAATTCCAACTTCCAAGCATCATTCTCCAACTCTCTACCCCCTAATGTGAAACTAAGTTCCACTTGCGTTCTCATTAAGTATGTGGCATTGCTCTTGTCGCCGAAATCAGATTCAAACAGAGGATGGCCGAGGTGATCAATCTCGGTCTCCCTGTTAATCTAACTGATATAAGTTAATTCGACTTAGTTCAACTCTATTATATGCAAGTAGAAACTCTACCATATAATAAGTCTAAGTCATTCGTCATGTCTCAATCAGAAACATCGCCAACTTAGTTCAACTCTATTATATGCAAGTAAAAACTCTATCATATAATAAGTCTAAGTTATTCATCATGTTTCAATCAGAAACATCGTTAACTTAGTTCAACTCTATTATATGCAAGTAGAAACTTTGCCATATAATAAGTCTAAGTTATTCGTTATATTTCAATCAGAAACATCGTCAACTTAGTTCAGCTCTATTATATGCAAGCAGAAACTCTGTCATATAATAAGTCTAAGTTATTCATCATGTTTCAATCAAAAACATCGCCAACTTAGTTCAACTCTATTATATGCAAGTAGAAACTCTGCCATATAATAAGTCTAAGTTATTCGTCATGCTTCGCTTAGAGACATCGTCAAGTATCTTATCAGTCATACTGCACAGGTTAAAAAATGAAGCTAAAACTTTATTATTACTTCGGCTAATAACAAAAGAAGCTTAAAAACAAGAAAATCTAATGATAGAAAAGCTTCAGATTGCAAATATTCCAGGGTCTTGGCAACTCTTTGCCTTCACTGTCCTCAAGCCGATATGCCCCGTTGCCCAAGACCGAGATAATTCTATAGGGTCCCTCCCAATTCGAGCCAAGCTTGCCCTCTCTAGGATCCTTCTTGTTGCCGACGACCTTTCTCAGGACGAGGTCACCAACTTGGAACTCTCTTGGGTTGACCTTCTTATTATAAGCCCTGGTAAGCTACTGCTGGTATGCCCCCAGCTGAATCGCTGCTTTCTCCATTCTTTCTTCTAGCGGATCCAGATCTCAGGCTAGGAATGCTTTATTGGTTCCATTTTCTACTCCCTGGGTTTTGATTCCTGGGATGCCGACCTCCGGTGGAATGACTGCTTCTGTGCCATAAGTCATGGCAAATGGGGACTCCCCAGTCGATCTTCTAGGCGTAGTCCGATATGCCCAAAGTACACTAGGCAACTCATCCACCCACTTTCTCTTTGCTACTTGCAGCCTCTTTTTGATCCCATCCAATATAACCTTATTGGAGGCTTCTGCTTGACCATTACTCTGGGGAAAGCTTGGGGTAGAGTAATAGTTCTTGATTTTGTATTTTCCACAGAAGCTCTTAATTAGCTTACTGTCAAATTGTGTACCATTATCAGCTATTATTGCTCTTGGGATCCCAAACCTGGTAATTTTGTTCTTCTAGATGAAGTTCTTTACATCAACGTCCCGAATCTTTGCAAGGGGTTCAGCTTCTACCCACTTGGTGAAGTAATCTGTTGCTACCAGCAGGTACTTCCTTTGTCCAGTTGCTTGAGGCAATTTTCCAACAAGATCTATGCCCTATTGGGCAAATGGCCAAAGACTGGACACTGGATTCAGGTCTGCTGCTGGTTGATGTATCAAAGGTGCAAACCTCTGGCACTTTTCACACTTCATGACATAGGCTTCAGCATCTTTCTGCATGTAGGGCCACCAGTACCCCTAAGTAATGACCCTATGGGCAAGTGACCTACCTCAAGCGTGGCTCCTACATACTCCTTCATGTATCTCGTACAGAAAATCTTCAACCTGTGCAGGATGCACACACCTCAGAAAGGGTCCAGTAAAAGATCTTTTGTAGAGATGTCCTTCTGCTGTCAAACTGAATCTTACCGACTTCAGTCTGATCTTGTGTGCTTCTTTACAGTCATCTGGTAGCTTCCCATCTCTAAGGAATACTATTATTGGATCCATCCAACTTGGTCTCATCTCTACACACATTGCTTCACGTTCTGTGTTCAGTGGTTCTATGCTTGGACCTGACAAGTAGTCAACCATTATTGTCCTTGCCTCTCCAAGCTTCATTGCGCTAGCCAGGTTGGCCAGAGCATCAGCATGATTGTTGTCATCTCAACTAACCTGCTGTAGTCGGCAATTTTGAAATAAGGCTACCAGTCTGCCCACTTCCTTTGCATAGGTCGACATCCTTTCATCTCGAGCTGCATATTCCCCTGTTGCCTGGTTGACTATAAGTTGGGAGTCACAGAAGACTATTACCTCGTCAGCTTCTATTGCTACTGCCAGCTTTAATCCTGCGATTAGTGCTTCATACTCTGCTTCATTGTTTGCGGCCTTAAACCCCAAACGAATGGATTATTCCAGTATTTGCCCATCTAAGGATACTAGCACTACTCATGCCCCCGCTCCTTGTTGGTTTGAACTCCCATCAACAAACAGCCGGAATGAGTCGCCATGTAAATACTGCATGGCTTGAGTTTTTCTTCCTTTCTTTGTTCTACTGTCCCCTGCTGGGTTTTTCCTTGCTCATTTAGATGCTGTATACCTCGACTCAACGGAGCCCGATGTATAGCGGCTTCTGGTGTGAACTCGGCCATGAAGTCGGCCAAGACTTGGCCTTTGATTGCTGTTCTGGTTCTGAATTCCAGGTCATATTGGCCCAAGACTACTGCCCATCTGGTTATTCTACTTGTCAAATCTCCCTATTGCAACAGGGATCTTAAAGGATGTTCAATTAACACCACAATCTGTGGGCTTGGAAGTAATGATTCAGTTTTTTGGAAGTCATTACTAAAGCCAGTGCCAACTTCTCCAAGGGTAAGTATCTGGTCTCTGCATCTGCTAGGATTTTACTCAAGTAGTAAATTGTCCTTTGCTCTCCCTTTTCTCCTCTGACTACTACTGCACTCACTGTGTACTCTGAAGCTGCCAAGTATAAGAACAGCTCATCTCCAGGTACTGGATTTGAAAGAACTGGAGCTGTGGTCAAATACTTCTTCAAGTCAGTCAGGACGGCTTCGCACTCTTCTATCCACAAGAAGTCTGTGGCTTTCTTCACTAAGCTGAAGAAAGGTTTGCACTTGTCAGAACTTCTGCTTATGAATCTATTCAGGGTTGCAGCCCTTCCAGTTAACATCTGCACTTGTTTTACCGATGTTGGGCTCTTTAGTTCTAAGATGGCTTTAATCTGATCTGAGCTTGCCTCAATGCCTCTTCTAGTCACCAAATATCCTAAGAACTTACCAGGCCCAACTCCAAATGCACACTTCGATGCATTAAGTCGGAGCCGATATGTTTTAAAGATGTCAAAAACTGCCTTTAAGTCTTCCAGATGACCCTCAGGTTCTTTGGTCTTTACGACCATGTCATCTATGTATACCTCCACAGTTTTGCCAATTAGATGTTTGAACATCTTAGTTACTAATCTCTGGTAAGTTGCTATTGTATTTTTCAATCCAAAAGGCATCACTCTGTAGCAATACAGCCCTTTAGAGGTGATGAATGCAATCTTCTCCTTATCTGGGGGGTACATGGCTATCTAATGGTACCCCCTGTAGGCATCCAGGAAGCTCATCATTTCATGCCCTAAAGTGGCATCCACCAATTGGTCAATCTTGGGTAATGGGAAACTGTCTTTGGGACATACCTTATTTAGGCTGGTAAAGTCCACACAGACCCTCCACTTACCATTCTTTTTCTTCACAACCACTGTGTTTGAATACCATGTTGGGTAATTTACCTCCCGAATGGCTCTGGCCTCCAGAAGTCTATCCACTTCCTCTTCTACTGCCTCAACATGCATTAATGCCGGCTTCCTTGCTCGCTGGATGACAGGTTTGGCCGACCTGTCCACATTCAGTCTATGGCAAGTGACCTCAGGGTTAATGCCAGGCATCTCGTACGGCGTCCAGGCAAACACCTCAATGTTTGCTCTTAGAAACGCCTCTAGCTCTTTTTCCTCTTCCTCGGCTAAGCCCGAGCCGAGAAGGAAGAAGCATTCTTCATCCCTTTGCTGGACAAGAACTTTCTTTAGGGCTTCCTCACTCTTCTCGGTTGGCTCTTTGCCGACATCCTCCAGGACTTCTACGTTCTCATCTTCGATCTCTACTGTTTCTGCTTCTCGTATGTTGCAGGTAGATTTCATTGCTGCCATGGAGTAATTCTTTGCCTGCAACTGATCCCCTCTGACCTTCTTTATTCTATGCTCTATTGGGAACCGCAATAGTTAATGCAATGTTGAGGGAACAACCCCCATTGCATGTAGCCATGACCTTCCCAAGATAGCATTGTAAGGGGAGGGGGTGTCGATTATGGTGAACTCTGTTTTTATCTTCTTGGTGCCAACCTGCACCTCCAAGCTCGCTGCTCCCAGTGGCCACGTCGGCGTTCCATTGAACCCAACCATTGGGCCATTGGACTGCTCCATATTATCTTTGTGAAGGCCAAGCTCCTTGTAACACCTGACATACATGATGTCACAAGAGCTGCCCTGGTCAACTAAGATACGCTTCACTTGGCACTCTCCAATCTGGAGGGATATTACCAAGACATCATTATGTGGATGCTGCACTATCTTCAGGTCTTCCTCAGTAAAGGACACCACTGGTCCCTGGCTCTCGTCTGCCCTAGGTCTCTTCCTCCCGACCTGATACACATGTTGTAGGTGTTTTATCTTCTGGGTTTCCTCCCTTATCTCATTCTCATTCACCTTCGAGTGAATCACATTGATCACTCGAGGTCCGCCTGCCTGTGGTGGTGCCGGTGGGGGTGGTGTTATCGGTGCCTGGGTTAGTCTTGCATACTCTTCCCTTATCCTAGCCTCGTCTACCAGGTCCCTTAAATGGCCCTGTCTTACCAGGTCTTCCAGATGTTTCTTCAGGGCTCTGCATCCCTGAGTCAGATGTCCAGCTTCATTGTGGTAAGCACAGTGCTTGCCAAGGCTTCTTCCCATAAATTCGCTTGGTACTCTTGTTGGTGCTCTGTAATAGGGCTGATTCCAGATTTTCTCCAAAACTTTGTAAATTGGGATTCGGAATACTGTTGCGACTGCTTGTGCAGCCCTCAATCCTACCTCTGGTTTGTTGTATCCACCATCACCTTGGCCTCGCTTCGGCGAGCCATTTTTCTTCTTTGGTTTCGGCGCCTTTGTTCGCGGCGTGACCTCTTCAGCCCTGGCATACTTTTCTATCCTGACCATAAGTTCCTCCATGCTTTTTGGCAATGTCTTTACCAATGATTTTCGGAGCAGGCAATCATCTTTCAGGCCGTTCTTAAACGATACGACTGCCACTTCTTAGTTGCACCCTGGTATTCGGTTGAATACCTCATAATACCTTTTGGCATAGGCCCTAAGGCATTCGTCCTCGCCAATCCTCAAGGCCATCAGGGCGTCTACCCTTAATGGCTGTAGTTTGTTTGTCACGAACCTGGCCACACATATCTCGGCCAAGTCCTCCTAGGTTTTCACAGTTCCTTTCGGTAACTTGTGAAACCAGTCTGATACAATTTCCCCAAAGGATGAGGGGAACACTTTGCAAAGCAACGGCTCATTCTCAATGTATAATGCCATTGAGTTTAGGTACAAACCGATGTGAAAGTTAGGGTCTGACTTACCGTCGTATATCTGGAACCTCAGTATGTTAAACCTCTTCGGGGCTTTGAATTTGTCCAATTCTACTGAGAACAGCATGTTCAGCTTGACAAGGGAAGTTACCTCGGCATTTTGTTGCTTCCTCTAGAGGTAATCCCTCAGGTTCTCCTTGGTCCGTCCAAGAGCTCGGCTATCGACGAATTTCAGCTTTTTTGGTGCGGTACTCACAGTTTCATTATGAGTCCTCTTGGACCTTTCTCCATTAGTCGCGTCGAAGCACAGCTCCTGCCCTTGAACATGCCGATGTTTTTTAGGGTCCGCTTCTTTAGTGCGATGCGTCCTCCTAGAATCTCTCATTCTTGACTCTCCTCGCCTGACCTCTCTTGAAGGCATGTGCGAGTGTTTTTCAGTCCTGGTGTGCTGGGGGACTGTAGGGACTGTTTTCTTTTTTGGCCGCTGGAATCGGTGTATCTTGTAACGGGAATGGTGGCTGCATGACATTGTTCTGCATCATAAAGTTGACGACCGTTTGTAGGTCCGCCAATTTGTTTGTCATTCCCTTCATCTCGTCGTCTCTCCGCAAGCATCTTTCTTTCCACACCTGGAGGTCGTCCTCGTCATAATACCCATTTCGGTCTAATTTCCTTGACGTGTCGCCCTCCTTGCCAACGTCCTTTTCTCCGTGATTCTTATCACGAGCCTCTTTGTTGTAGTTGTCTTCTTTGACGTCAAGGTCAATATGTCTTCTGCTCCCAATAGGAGTGTCGTCCCCAACCTTTTCTTTCTGTCCGTTATTGGCCATCTATTCTCCTTTCTTTTCCACAGACGGCGCCAAATTATGTGAGTCATTTTCTGACCACACTGCCAAACTAGTACTTAGCTGGAGAACGCTAGCAGAATAGATTAAGCTCGAATGACCTGTAACAGAAAGAAGAGATTCCGGCGATAGTTCGTCCACCCGGGGGCCCTCCGACGATCAAGTCAGTTATCTCGCAAAGATAGCAAAAGTACTTAACTCGCTATTCAGAATATTAAAAGCGTACCTTAGACCCATGGGGGTGCCTCTATTTTATAGCCAACTCTTGACCTAATCCCAATAGAAGCCTAGCTTCAATGGATTCTGGATTACTGCTAATCTTGGACTCCTAGTAGGATTGGGATAAACTCTCTAAGAGTCTTATCCTTACCCAAATTGGAGTCCTCTCCCAATCTAGGACTCTTGTCCCTTATCCGTTTATCCCGGATTCTAGTATTCTCGTAGATAACCTCAGCCTAGCCGAGATTACCTCGGCATCATGACCATGACACGTGGCACCTTGACTGGCACTCCGGTGACACCTCGGCCACATGTCGTCATTAAAAAATTATGTCCCCACAGTAGGATAAATATGAAGGCCTTCAGTCAGCTTGTGTCCTTCTTTGGCCAGCAGGTCCGCACAAGTGTTTGCTTCACGGAAAATGTGATGAATTTCCTGTACTCTGATATGGTCGAGGAGCCACCTGCAATCAAAAATTAGATTACTAAACAGATGATGTATTGGAGGTCGATTGTTTAACAGATATTGCACAGTAGTTGCACCTGTCTCTACTTCAATATTAGGCATGTTGAGGTCTCTTGCCAATTGTAACCCATCACGAAGTCCCCACAATTCTGCTGCTACACTAGTTGTGTACCCAATGTTACGGCTGAATCCACTGATCTAAGTACCATTAGAATCTCTAATGATACCCCCTGCTGAGGCAGCCCCGGGATTGCCGAGAGCTGCTCCATCAATGTTGAGTTTAAATTGGGAAAAGTCGGGAGGTTTCCAGTTCACAAAGGATAAAAAATCTTGGTCTTGGGTGGGTGAATAAAATTTGAGATAACTTGCCAATAAACGACAATAGCAGTGATGGCGGTAGGGTTGAGGAGGGAGGGTGAGTGGGTTGGCATCAAAACAAAAGGTGTTGCGATGTTTCCAGATGGTCCAACAGGTAAGGGGGAAAAGGACAACCTAAAGACACGATTGATGGTGAACGTTCGATTCACAATTAATGCGGAGCCAGTGGGGAGTGTCTGAAGAGAATGAGGAGGTGAGGGATTCGGGAATGCCTAGGCGGGTCCAAAGGGCCCAGGAAGAGGGACAGTCACGCAGAGCATGGGTGATGGTTTCAGGGTGGGATTGGCAGCGGGGACAAAGGTTGTCTTGAGTAATCTTTCGAGTGAGAATGAAAGATTTGGTGGCTAATCTGGCAAGTGAAGCAAGCCAAAGGAAGTGTTGAATCCGGGGGGTGGTGGGCGTGTGCTGAATCCATGACCAACTAAGGAAGGGAGGGGTAGAAGATGGTTTGAGGGCAAGGAGGTAAGCCGATTTATTGGTGAAAATACCATCATGTGAGGATGTCCAAGTGAAAGTGTCTTCGGCGTGAGCATGCCAGAGAAGTGTAGTGCTCTCAATTTTGGATTTAATAAGCTTGGGGAGGATGATGAAGAGGCAATCAACATTCCAATGGTGGTCAACCCAACAATGGTTAACTTTGAGGCCCAACTCTCTAAGGGTAAGGGGGCCCTGTATATGCCTGCGGATGCTCTCCACACCTAGCCAATTATCAAACCAAAATGAGGTGTAGCTACCAGTTTTGACTAGTTTATATAAGCCCTCATTGAATAACTCTCTACCTTTCCTGATACTATGCCAAGTATGGGAATGTCTACTTGAGATTTTTGTTTCCGTGGAGTATTTAGCCCTTAGAAATTTGGTCCAAAAGGCTTCCTTGTCCGAGTGAAATCTCCAAATGAGTTTGGCCATGGCAACTTGGTTGGAAATGTGAGATTGGCGGATACCTAGACCTCCTAGGTTTTTAGGCTTGGTGACTTCATTCCAATTGACGGCATGTATTTTCGGTGATTGGGGGAGGAGCCCCACAAGAAGTCTCTGTTGAGTTTATCAATATGGTTGGTGATCGATTTGGGAATGGAGTGGCATTGTATCACATAAACTGGGATGGCCGAAGTGACGGCCTGAATGAGGGTGCTTCTACTTGCGAGGGAGAGGGTCTTGGCTTTCCAGCCAGAAAGCTTTTTTTGAATTTTTTCAATGATGAATCTGAAGGTGGCCTGGTTGGGTCTCTCTTGGAAGATGAGACAACCCAAATATTTGCTAGTGGTTTGGGAGATAGGAAATTGGAGGATGCTAGCCAAGTGATTGCGGTGGGATTGGTCCACATTATTGGAGAAGAAGATTTTCGATTTGGTGGTACTAATTTTTTGGCCCGAAATGGCGTAGAAATCATCCAAAATGGTTTTCATCGTGATGCAGTTATTTTCGGTCGCTTCACCAAACAAAATGATGTCATCCGCAAAGAAGAGGTGGGAGAGGTAGGGGCAATTTCTAGCAATTTTGATAGGTTTCCAAGATTTGTCCGTGCAAGCTTGAGAAATAGAGGAAGCTAGATATTCCAAGCAAAGAATAAAAAGATATGGAGAAAGAGGGTCCCTTTGGCAGATGCCCCTAGACGAAATGAAAGTTTCAATGAGATCACCGTTGAAAATGATGGCAAATTTCGTGGAGGAAATACTTGAAAGAATAAGATTGATCCAATGAGTAGGGAAGTTGAATTTGAGGAGCATTTGCCTAATGAAGCTTCACTCAAGGCAGTCGTAAGCTTTGTCAAGGTCTAATTTGATAAGAAGACTGCCTTTATGACCTTTTTTGTGTTTGAAGTTATTAACCACTTCTTGGAGGATGATGACATTGCCCGTGCTCATGCGGCTCGGGAGAAAACTAGATTGGAACGGGCTAATGAGGTCATTCAGAAAAGGTCTTAATCTATTCACCAGGATTTTTGAGATGATTTTGTAGATGGTGTTGCATAGACCAATGGGATGAAAACGGGTCACCATCTTAGGTTTCTCCGTTTTAGGAATCAAGCATAAGAGGGTTCTGTTAAAGAAGGGATCAAGTTTGCCCGTGGAGAAAAAATACGCAATAGAATTATAGACTGAATCTTTGATAGTCTCCCAGCATTTCTGAAAGAAGATAGGGTGAAGTCCATCGGGGCCTGGTGCCTTGAGAGGTTTCAAAGTCCATAAGGCTTGTTTGACTTCTAGCATGGAAGGAATTGCCGAGAGGCAAGGGTGCTGGTTGAACTAAATGATGGAGAGGGTTAAGTCGAGGGACAGAGACAAGGGTGCAGAGCAGAGGCTAGAATGAAACAGGTTAGTGAAGTGGTCAACAAAGATTTTCTTGATGGAAGCTAAATCAAAAGTCCAGTGGTCATTCGGGTCCTTGATGGCGAGGATTTTATTGTGGCAGCAATGAGATAAGGTAGTGAGATGGAAGAATCTAGTGTTGTGGTCGCCATCAAGAGTGTAATTGACGTGGGACTTGAGGGCCCAGAAATCTTCTTCTAATTTGAAGAGGCTATGGTATTCTTGGGTGAGAGTGAGTTCTAAGTTGAAGAGGAAAGGAGATGGGTGGGATTTAAGAGCCCATTGAGTGCCAAGAAGATGGGCAACAAGCTTCTTTTTCCGAAAAAATATGTTGCGAAACACCTATTTATTCCAGATTTTAATTTGGTCGATGAAGAGGTCGGCACAATACTTGAAGGAGGTCTTACGAGGTTCCCAGCAACTATCTACGACACTGAAGAATGAAAGATCCGAGAGCCAAATTGTTTCGAAACGGAAAGGGCGAGATGTGTTTGAAGTGGGATATGGGTTGGTGTCAAGAAGGATAGGACAGTGGTCAGAGTGGAGTCGAGAGAGGTGTAGAACATGGGTATTGGGAAATAGGGTGTGCCAACTATTGTTGCTCCAACATCTGTCAAGACGTTCCCGTATGAGACTGCCCACAGCTCTAAGATTTGACCATGTGAATCTTGGTCCAGAAAAGCCTAAGTCGATGAAGCCACAATGGTTAATGCAGTCTTGAAAACGGAGGGCTCGATGAGTGTTGATGGGTTTACCGCCCACCTTGTTTGAGCTTGTTAGAATTTCATTGAAGTCTCCCATCATAAGCCAGGGGAATTGGTGAGAATCCGTAAAACTTTTGAGCTTTGACCACAAAATTTTCCTGTTGCTATACAAGGGACTAGCATATATAGAAGAAAAGATCCAATGAGTGGAATTAGGAGATACTTGCACACAAGCATGGATTTCTTGGGTAGAGATGGACAGTATTCCACAGCAACCAAATACCACCCACATATCCAGCTAGTTCAACGACAAAATTATTGGTGAAGTCTAGGTTCTCCGCAATAGATTTGCCTCTTTCTTCCCCTACCCGAGTTTCAGTGATGACCAGCATTTAGAGCTTATACACAGTGAGTAGATCAAACAGATGGTGGCCGAAGTGAGGGTTTGTCGCACCTCTACAATTCCAAAAGAGAATCTTCATTGGAGGTTTAAATAGTGGAGGTGAGGGGTGAGAGAAGTCACCCTCCAGGGTAAGGTTTCCTCTTCCGAGGTTAGCCACCCGGGGTTCAAGTGCAGCGGTGAGTTGGTCCAAAGAGCCGAGATTAGAGTAATCAAGTGTTCTAGGCTAGAACTTGCGAGCCTCAGACAGGACTTCACGATAACGCGAAATTTGTAGAGGTTTGGTTCCGCTACTATGTGTTCGGCACTGTAGGATGCTCTATCTATTAGGAATTCTTGTGGACTCGCTACCAGGCAATGGGAGTCCCTTTGGGGTGGTGGAGGGGGTCAGAGAAATGATTCCACAAGTATGTTTTGGAGGACCTATTGCAGGTTCGAGAGGAGGTTGTGAAAAGGAATGGACACTTGGTTGTATTGAATCGTTTGGCAGGGAGCATCATCTGCATGAATGTAAGGGGTTAAGAGGAAATGCACTACCACTGTCTGTTTGGATAAGGACAGGTTTGGAGGAGGGTAGTAGGGGATTCGGGACATCCAAATGTTGAGAATTTCGGGGTCATACCAGCTGAGTAGGTAAGATGGGTCCCTCTGGATCATGGAGATCAGTTGGTCGTCCACTTGGTTCAGAGAGTTGGTGCCCATGTACTAGCCTTGTCTTGCTTGTTGGGGAAGATTTTGTGGGTGAAAGGGGAAGCAAGGTTTTGTGTTGGCTAGAGAGAGTGGGGTCGGGTGATTGGGAGGGAATAGAGAAGATGTGAATGGGAGATGGGGGCGTGGCTGATGTGGGGAGCGGTGGCGGCGAGGCATTATGTGTGAGTGAAGAGGAAAATAGAGGGCAAGGAGGGACAGAAGGTTTGAGAAGTTTAAGGTTGAAGGGTAATGATAGGGATTTAAAGTGAGAAGAGAAAGCTGAGGGTGACAGGACAGTGGGGAGGTTCAAAATGTCGCTGGTGTTGGACAGTCAAGGTGAAGAGGGACAAGGTATCAAAGAGGGGTCTGTATCTGCATGGGCTGAGGCATGGTATCAGTTTAGGACAGCAAAATAGTTGGACACAGGGGTAGGTGTCAAGCACACACGGCTCGAGGATGGGATGGACTGAACAGAGGGGTTTGACTTGCGGGTCTAGGTTAGCGGGGTAAGGACAGAGGGATCAGAGAGGTCAGCTTGGTCAGGGGGGGTAGGTGGGACAGTTGTCTTCTTCCTCCAGACCTTAGAGGTGGTCGCTGGCGGAGGTCTTGACGCCGGTATAGTAGAAGACGATTTTTGAGGTCGAGATGGTTTTCGTCGTGCCACTAACATCCAATCACCAAACACAGGTTCGGAAGTGGCTTGGGTTGACAGCAACTTGTCACCAACAGTGGGTACAGAGACTGAATCTTCCATTAACAGTGAGTTGTCTTTCTCCTTAATTTCTCATGAATTGATTTCTTACCGGTAAAAGGATGATTATTCATACCAGTAAAAAACTTGAGAGAACAAATCTTGTACGTTGTTTGGGGTTGATTATTTGATTTTTTAATTATTTTAGCCTGATTAAAATAATTGAGTTTGGAAAGATAATTGATTTTTTTAATTAATTTGATTGTTATAAAAGAAAAAATAAAATTATTATGCGTTGGATGTGACATTTTATCTATTTTAGTTTATTGTGTCTTTATTAACTATTTTAACAAAAAAAGTTAAAAAGTAACTTGCCAAACAGCACCTTAGTATTGTTATAAAATTTTATTGTATATTATTCGTATCTTATCAAAATTTATGTGTCTGTTTAGCTTAGTGTTTTTAGATGAATTTTTGTTTATTTATAATGAATTTTTTTTTTTCATATTTTAGTCAATTTTGTTAAAATCCAAATCTTCTAAAGTGATTTTTTATTTATTTATTTATTTTTTTATAGTTAAGATTTTTTTAAAAGTGATTACCAATATTATCCTCAATTTATTACTATTGTGCCTTCAATTTTTATAAAATTAAGGTCTCGTTTGAGTACAAGCTTTTTTAGTAATTTTTTGATTTTTTGACTAAAATATAATGTAAAAAATTAATATGTTTAGGATGACTTTTTGATTTTTTACGAAAAGATGTACAAAAAGTAGAGAGAAAATAAAATTTTGACTTTTTGGTATAAATTGTTAGCTTTTTTATTCTTTTAGTGACTTTTTGACTTTTAGACTAAAAAATAATGTTGCTAAAATCTCTATCATTAAAAAAAAAAAACACTCTATGAAAAATCACTTTAGAGGATCCAAATTACATTTTTTTTTCTTCTGTTTTTTAGATATATCTAATTAAGATGTATCTACCAAATTTTTCTAAGAAAATGACTTGAATATTTAAAAAAAAAAAAATCAATAAAAACAAATAAAAATTCAAACACAAATTTGTATGCAGTTTTGTTGTTTTCATTTATTTTTAGTGAATTTTTTTTCATATTTTAGTTATTTTTTTAAATTTTGTAGCTACATCTAATCTTGATATACCCAAAAAGTTTTTTAAAAAAATGACTAAATTATGAAAAAAAAAATCGATAACTACAAACGAAAATCAGTCTAAAAATAGTTTTTGAAAATTAAAACCAAACAAAGCCTATATGTCTGAATATAAAATTTTAAGTAAAAATTAATTGTTTAAATGTACATTTTATTCATTAGTTTAAATCTAAATAATTATTTTTTGTTAAATTTTTTTTTTCTAATGACTGTAATAGTGTATATTGAAATTTTATTTAGTGTGCAAATAAAAATTTAGGTGACCCTATTAACACCACAAAAAAAGTTACACACTTAATTTTTCATTTTTTTTCTATAACAATTTTATAATAACTCTAATTTAAAATTATTATCAAAAAAAAAAAAAAAAAACTCAAATTTTACAAACTCAACTCGAAGCGCCAATTTGGCTGGTTCAACCAACCAAGTCTTGATTTGTTCAATTGGCAACAATCGAACAAACTTTGATTTTTTCAATCAACAATGCCCAATCAATCAAATCAAGTTTGTTTGGTCCTAATTGGCCAAATAAAACTCAAATGCAAAAAAATGAAATAAAATGAAGTCTTAAAAAAAGTCGTTTCCTATGTCGACGCCACCCCAATCCCCTTCCACCGTGGTTATCCTTATTTGTGGTGGTGGAAGAAACGGAAGAGAGAAAGAAGTGGATGTTAAGAGAATATGAGAGATTAGGTATAGAGACATATTTGAAATTATAGAAGTTTAAAAAGATAAAATCAAAATTTAATTTTTTTTTACTGTGAGGATTGTAAAAAAAGTCTTATTAACAAGTGTCCCTTACTATTTAAGGTATAGTAAATGTAGTTAAATGTATAAAAAAAAAAGGAGTTATGCTAAAAACTCTAAATAATCTATCAAATTTTTTATCAAACTTCCAACATGGGTGTAGGACCTACATATATGTGGATTTGTGTGAGGGAAAATGCTATGGATCTCAAATAATTTACCAAATCTCTCACATGGGTGTGAGACTCACATAAAATTCACATGTGTGTGCGTCCCACACCCATGTGAGAGGTTTGGTAAAAAATTTGATAAATCATTTGAGGTCTCTAACATAATCTTGGTGTGAGTATCACATCATATGAGAGGTTTGGTAAAAAATTTAATAGATTATGTGGGATACATAACAATTTTCATAAAAAATCATAATAAATACAGTTAAATGTGTGGGAAAAAAAATATTCATTATTTATTCCTACAATTTTAATGCTAATCTTAAATGCTTACAATGCATTTTTTAAATACTGTTTTAACCTTCACTTTTTGTATAAAAAAAAATTATTTCTATTGAGAATATGAGCTGACCCTTAATTTTTAATTTCTTTTACTTTATGAATTCATTTTTTATTTGACTTTCAATGAATATTAATTTTTTTAAACAAAGTATTAAAAAAATACTCAAGACAGAAATTAATTTTTATATGAAAAATAAGTAAACATAGTTTCTAATAATTTTTTTAGCTTATTCTTTTCGGTGCAAAATTAATAAGCATATAAAACTCTTTTAAAGTTAAATGAAGAGTTAGGTTTATTGTATAAAAGAATTTAACAAATATAGAGGGAATTTTTTTAATTAAATTAAATGAAAAGTCAAATTAAGTTATTTTTATCATCTGTAATGTTGTTGAATTATTTTAAATAACATAGTTTATTACTTTCAATGTTGGTTCACAAACTTTGTTAGTGAACTCATTGAACAATAACATTTATTATCATTTGTTGTACCTTAACAATCATTTATTATACCTTAACAAGTGTTCTCGGACACTATTAGCATTTGCCTTATAAAAAAATGGAAGTAAAACGTAAAATGTTGTATAAATAAAAGCTCCTTGCAAAACTAAGGTCGTTGGGCCAAGGAGATCAGATATATGCTTATTTGGGTTTGAGCTGAACTTGTCCTTGGAGTTTTGGCTTGCCCTTAGGTTCCGTTTGTTGTGTGAAGAGATTATTAGTTCGATGGATATAAAAATTCTTGGAGTTTTGGATTGCCGTTAAGCTAATTAATCCCAAAATGCTTACTAAGGTTTGAGCTGATATCCCTAGATTGTGATTGGTTAATCTACTTTTCTTTACATTTCTTGTTCTCCTTAATTGTTTAGGTGTGACTTAGTAATATTTATAATTTATTATTTTTTAGGATAAATTGTATTGACTTTCTCTGAAATTTAGAAAAAATACAGTAAATTCAATAGTTTTGATATAATTATATTAACCTCTCTTTAGTAAGTTTAAATAAATCAAAACTAATTTGAATGGTGCACAAATACAAAAACAAATAACGAAAAGTATATATTTTTCATGTAACAGAAATGATAATATCATTTGTTTATATATATATATAACTAATAAATTATTGATGAAAATGAGATTAAATGTTATATAAATTAAAATCTCAAGAAAACTTAATGTAATTATGTTAAAATTATGTACTTAATATATTTTCTCTAAATCTCAAAAGAGGTCAGTTTAATTTATCCTACTTTTTTATTAACAAAAAATATATTTAGTATGCACAAATATTTTCTTAAATTTATTTTGAAAATATGTGAAAAAGGTGGCTATTAAAGTTGATTTTTAGTTAGAGATGGTGGTTAGGGTTGATTATTGATCAACAAAAGTGAATGGGACTCGTTGTTGATGGAGATGGTAGCTGGAAGTAGTTATTGGTAGCTGTGAGGGTTGGTTGGATGTGAAAGGGACTCGTCGGAAATAGTAGCTAGAAGTTATTATTGGCAGCCATAAGGGTTTGTTTGGATGTGAGGGAGACTTATTAGAGATAGCTGCCGTAGGAGATTACCAACGATGGTGGGTGGAGCTGGGGATGGCCAACGATGCTGATGGTAACATAGGATAGAATGAACAAAAATTTATTTCAAACCAAACAAAGTCACTTTTTTATTCTTTTTTTTCTTTGTGTTTACTTTTGTACTTTTCACACAGACTTATGGGAACGAAATTCACATATATTTAGATCTCATTTGGTAATTACATATTTTAGTTAAAATGTTATAAAGTTACTATAAATTTTCACATTACTTTCTTTACTTTTTTACATATCTTTTCACAAAAAATTAAAAAATTACTAAAATAGTTTGTTTTCAAGATGTTCACAATGGGTCTAAGAATTTTTTTCAGGATATACATTCAAAAATTTATTTTTTTTAGACTTTCAAATCACACACATATAAATAAAATAAAATTATAATATATTGATATTATTGTTTCAAAAATAATATGTAGATACAAAAATTTACATAAATATATTTTGTTTTTATCACTAGCATGATAAAAAAAATGAAGAAAACTCTTTTAATTCAAATTAAGGTATAAAATTGTTGATCAACTGTGTGAGTGATTTTCCGATCACACTGCCCACCTTAGTAATTCAACTGTAGAACACAGGCAGAATAGATGGCACCCTGCTGTCCTGCACAGAAAGAGAAGGCTCCGGCGGTGGTTCTTCCACCCGGGGGCACTCCGACGATCAAGTCATTATATCTCTCAAAGATAATCAAGTACTCAACTCACTAGCTTGAGTATATAAAAACATACCTTAGACCCATGGGGGTGCCTCTCTTTTATAGTCAATACAATCCTAGTCCTACTAGAAGCCTGACTTCTATGGACTCCAATTCTGTACTTGCTTTGGACTCCTCAAGAGGTAAGGATAGACTCCCTAAGAGTGTTTTCCTTATCCATCCTGAAGTCTTTCTTCATCCTAGGACTCTTCTCCTTTATTTGTTTATCTCAGATTCCGATATCTTCGGAGGTAACCTCGGCCTTGGCGAGATAACCTCGGCATAACTACCACGACATGTGGCACCTCGGCTGACACGTCGGCGCCACCTTGCCACGTGTTGGTACCCAGAAAATATATCCCCACAAATGCCCCCTAGGTTCTATTACCTCGGCATTCTGAGGTGATGGAACCTATATCGTTCCTTCCTTCCATTACGTCGGCTATGAACCCCTCAGCCGAGATCATGTTCTTCAGGCCGACATGTCTTCTTTCAAGAACAAGAGTTCAAATGAACTCTCCCACGCGTATGAGCTGTCATGTATCACTTCTCAACCGTTCCACTTACGCGTTTCATCTTCATTGGCTCGTGCCTGTGACGCGCTTGTAAGCCGTCTTTCATCTGTCTACGCCGTCTGACGTGTGGGTTGCTCCAGGCACATTAAATGCCCTGTTTTGCCGCCGTTTCAAGTTTTTGACAAAAACTTTTTCTTTCATCTTCTTTTCTTCACTTTTACATTCGTTTTTCTTGCTTTCTCTCTCTCTAAACTCTTTCTCAAATCCACCATTGCTCAAGCTCCAAGCTCTGCAACTGTTTCCATTCTTCCATTCCAGCGAAGCTTTCGCCGTTCCGTCGTGTCTACAACCGTCGCCTGACCTCGGCGATCTTCATACCGGCTCTACTTTTCCTGGTAAGCCTCTGTTCCTTTCATTCTCAATTCTTCTATGCTCTTTTGCTTACTTGTTGCCATTACTGCTTTATTCAAACCTTTGATTTACTGAACTATTCATCTAGATGCGTCTATTCCATGATTTCGCTCATGTCTTGAACACTTGCACTGTTTCACTACTTTGTTAGCATTGTTCTTGAGCCTGTATTTCTTGTTTTTTATGCTTTTGAGAGCCCCACCTCTGTTCTTGATTCTGAAACTTCGTCTTTTGTTTCTTGTTTTCTGTGTTATTTTTTCCAGATCTGTGCCCTCAATCTTTGTCTTCATAGATTTGGGTTTGAGATTTGTCTATAGAACCTTCCAACTCTTAGGAAAAATTGAAACAAGCCTAACCAGTATTTACCTAGGTTTTTGCTGAGGTTCCAATAACCCTTTAAGAACATCTTCTTTCCGTAATCAAATTCCTTTACGCCGAAATCATGGGTATGTGGAGACATAGGGTAGATACCCCAACCAAACTTGAATACTTTAGGGAAGTGTTCGCCATTCCTGCCGACGTCCATCTGAGGCTGGCTGGGGATGACGACTCTATCATGCCTATAGATGATACGATGCCCTTTCCCATCGTTGCTTTTACTGAATGTGGACTTCGGCTTCCACTTAATCCCCTTTTTCGTGAAGTTCTCCACTACTACAAGTTGAACCCCATGCAACTTACCATTAACTCCTATCGATTGATTAATGGTATCGTAGCCTTAGCTAGGCAGGAGAACGTTAGGATCACCTTTGCCGACATCCAATATTGTTATACCATGTGTGCCCTTAACTTGAAAGAAAAAGGTTTCGTCTATTACCTTAAGCCGAGGTCCACTGAATTCAAAATTGTAGCCGATCTCCCACACTCCAACAAGGGGGCTGGAGATGACTACTTCATTACCTCTGGAAATTGGGAGTTTGCCCTAGACGAGGATGCCCATCTTTACCCTCTTCCTCGAACAGTTAAAAAGGGCAAGGGTAAGAACCCAGTATCAATACTTAGTTGTTTCTTTTCAAGTCTTCAATATTTTATCTGTTTCTAATGTCTATTTTCTTCTTGCAGATGTTCGCAAGCCACCGAAAAACTTTCGCCAATCTTACGTTCCCAGCAAGGCCCTGAAAAAACTCCTGGACTTGCTAGTTCACAAAAGAAAAACGCCTCTTCTTCTCAACTTTATTCCAACATACAAATCGATTTTGCCCGACGTCCCCAAAAGAAAGAAGAAAAGCCTTTCTCCTCAACTCAACCCACTTCTACATCTCGAACAGATCAAGGATAAACATCTGACCCAACCAATCAGCCATCTACTTCGGCCCTATACTTGATCCCAGTACAAGAACGAAAACGTCGGCGAAGACTTGTCCTTACATCCGCAATGGGTCGTGCAAAACCTGTTGCCCAGGATCTTCTGGCCGACCTCCCCACTGATGTTGACGCTCAGCCAACACAGAGCATGCCCCCACCAAAGCCGAAAAGAACCAAAAAGGCTCAGCCAAAGGCCAAAGCCACTGTAGTTGAGATTGAGGATACCTTGTCAATTTCACAATTGGCTGGGAGCGGGAAGATTGCTTCCGTTCCCACAAAAAGGTCCGCTGAAACACAGTCATCAGAGTCTACACAATTAAAGAAGCCGAGGTCATCGTCTGTGACGACCTCGGGGTCCAGAATACCAAAAGTCCCCTGGACACCTGAAATTACTTTAGAAGATAAGCCTGTTCTTGCCAGCGATAGCGCCGATGACATCAACTTCGGCGTAGCACTCAGTACTGCTCTACTTCTCCCAGGTGATCTTGAGCGGAATGCCAAGATGAGTGAGTACGAGAACTATGCCTTTATGCTTCAACGCTCTGTCCAAGTAAGTGCCTTTACGTGGAAACTTGTCTTCTCTTTCACTTTGTAAAATTTTATAATAATTTTTGCCTTGTGTTCTTTCAGGCCATTCAACATGCCCACTCTCTCTCCATGCAAGCTTTTGAAAATTGGGAGAAGTTGGCCGACATGAGGAGGGAGGTTTCTGCCCTTAAAAAGGAGAACAAAACTCTTCATTCAAAAATGAAAAAGCTGGAAGACCAGGCTGAGGTTGCCACCAAAGCCCAAACCTTAGCCGAAGAAAAGGCTGAGTCTACCGAGGCCATTAAGACAGTTACTGAATCCCAAAAGAAAGAGGCCGAGGAAAAAGCGGCCCAGGCCGAGAAGGAGCTTCAGGAGGCCTTGGCCACGAAAGAAGCCAAAATCAAAGAAGCTGATGAGAAGGCTTATGCCCAGGGCATAGCCGATGTCACTGAAGACTACAAACTGTAAGTCAAGCAGGCATGCAACAGGGGCTTCTCCCTTGGTTGGATGTCCCTGATAAAGAAACTTGACCTCCCTGCCGATTCACCTTTCCGCAATGCTGACGCTATTCCTCTTCCATTCCCCCCACATCCTCCTCCAAGTCAACCTGAAGGAGAATCTGAATCTGAGTTTGAAGATGAGGAGGAGGGTGATGATGAGGCATTGGTAAGAAAATCCAAGGAGGCTGCTGGGACTAAGTCTCCTTCTTTGAATGAGCAGGTCTTGGACCTGACTCAAGACGATGAAGGTGATGAAGTTGCCAAGGAAGCTACTCCGGAGCAGGTTTCCTCCAACGTTCCTGTAGCCGAAAAAAATATTGAGGAAACCCTTGCTCAGATCGACGCCGAGATCGAGGCAGAAAAGGCTGCCGAGGTATCTACCCAGCAATCATCTGATCCCCAGACTCAACCAACCGCCACTGTTGAGGAATCCTAGCTTTAAGTTTATCTTCTTCTGAAAATAGTATGAGTTCTCTTCATGGCCGATGTGCCTTCTTTGTAACTTCTGAACAATTACTTTTGGTAGGCCGTAGTGCCTTCTTTTGTACACAACTGCAACTGTTTTTCTATGGATGCTTTAATCTTTAATTTCTCTTGATTGCTTCTGCATGGTTCAATACTTAGAATTTTTTGCATGCCTTTCATACTTTGCCTCCTTTGTGCAATCTTCTCGGGGTTACATACCTCGGGTATAATAACTACAAGCTTTACTTCGGCAAGATACTGACCTGCAAACTTTTCATGAATTTCAACAAGTGTAAAACATATACTATTCAATGTTAACTTTGCAAACTTTTCTCAAGTTTCAACAAGTGTTTAAACAGTGATCTCGGTCTAACCTACTTGTAAATTGCTACAAATTTCAACAAGGATTAACATATACTGTAAACTTTTCTCAAGTTATAACAAGTGCTAAACAATGATTTACTTGTAAATTACTACAAATTTCAACAAGTGTTTAAACAATATACTTAGTTTTTAATTCAACCTGTAAATTGCTGTAAATTTCAATAGATGATCATATGTCGGCTTAACGTCATCTTGTAAGTTGCTACAAATTTTAACAAGTGTTAAGCATTTTCTTTGATCTAACCAACCTGTAGATTGCTATAAGTGTTTAAGTAATAACATCGGCTTTGCTTCGACTTGTAAATTGCTACAAATTTCTACAAGTGAAGAGAAACAGTAATCTCGGCTTAACTTCAACTTGTAATTTGCTACAAATTTCAATAAGTGAAGATAAGAAATAATCTCAGCTTAACTTTAACTTGTAAATTGCTACAAATTTCAACAAGTGAAGATAAGGAATCAGCTTAATTTAAACTTGTAAATTACTACAAATTTCAACAAGTGAAGATAAGGAACCATCTCAGCTTAACTTCAACTTGTAAATTGCTACAAATTTCAACAAGTGAAGATAAGGAACCATCTCGGCTTAACTTCAACTTGTAAATTGCTACAAATTTCAACAAGTGAAGATAAGGAACCATCTCGGCTTAACTTCAACTTGTAAATTGCTACAAATTTCAACAAGTGAAAATAAGGAATCAGCTTAACTTCAATTTGTAAATTGCTACAAATTTCAACAAGTGAAGATAAGGAACCATCTCGGCTTAACTTCAACTTGTAAATTGCTACAAATTTCAACAAGTGAAGATAAGTAATCAGCTTAACTTCAACTTGTAAATTGCTACAAATTTCAACAAGTGTTAAGCGTCTCTGCCTTCTCTCTGCCCCCAATGTGAACCTGAGTTCCACTTGGGTTCTCATTATTCATGTCTCCCAAAAACAATATTATGTATCTTTATCAATCATATGTGTTTGAAGAAAAAAAGATTTTATTGATGACATCGGCCAAAAATAATGCATATTTAATGATAGAAAAATTTCAAATTACAAGTGTTCCAAGGTCTTAGTAATGCTTTGCCCTCATTATCTTCAAGCCGATAAGCTCCATTGCCTAATACCGAAGTAATTCTGTAGGGTCCCTCCCAGTTTGGGCCAAGCTTGCCCTCTCTGGGATCCTTCTTGTTGCCGACGACTTTTCTCAGGACTAGGTCGCCGACTTGAAAATCTCTTGGATTGACCTTCTTGTTGTAAGCTCTGGCAAGCTGTTGCTGGTATACTGCGAGCTGAATTGCAGCTTTCTCTCTTTGTTCTTCTAAAAGATCCAGATCTCGGGCTAAGAGTATATCATTAGTCCCATTCTCAACTCCCTGGGTTCGGATCCCTGGGATGCTGACTTCCAGTGGAATGACTGCTTCTGTGCCATAAGCCATGGCAAAGGGGGATTCCCCTGTTGATCTTCTTGGCGTAGTCCGGTATGCCCAAAGTACGTTGGGCAATTCGTCTACCCACTTTCCTTTTGCTACCTGCATCCTCTTCTTTATTCCATCCAAAATTACTTTGTTGGATGCTTCTGCTTGCCCATTACTTTGGGGAAAACTTGGTGTTGAAAAGTAATTCTTGATCTTGAATTTCGTACAAAAGTTCTTGATGAGTTTGCTGTCAAACTGCGTTCCGTTGTCGGCAACTATGGCTCTTGGAATGCCAAATCTGGTGATGATGTTTCTCCATATGAAGTTCTTGACGTCCACATCTCGGATTTTGGCAAGAGGTTCTGCCTCTATCCACTTCGTAAAGTAATCTGTTGCTACCAGCAAGTATTTTCTCTGTCCAGTTGCCTTGGGAAGTTGTCCAAAAAGATCCATGCCCCACTGGGCAAACGGCCAAGGGTTGGATACTGGATTCAGGTCAGCAGCTGGCTGATGTATCAAAGGTGCAAACCTTTGGCATTCTTCGCACTTTTTCACGTATGCTTCTGCATCTTTTTGCATGTAGGGCCACCAATACCCCTGGGTAATGGCCCTATGAGCTAGTGATCTGCCCCCAGCGTGGCTTCTGCAAACTCCTTCATGAATTTCATATAAAAAATCTTCAACCTGCAAAGGGTGTACGTACCTTAAGAGGGGTCCAGTGAAGGACCTTCTGTAGAGATGTCCGTCCGCTATCAGACTGAATCTTACCGACTTCAATCTGACCTTATGTGCCTCCTTGCGGTCTTCTGACAGCTTTTCTTCCTTCAGGAATGCAACAATTGCATCCATCCAGCTTGGCCCCATGTCCACACACATTGCTTCTCGTTCTGCGTTCTGTGGTTCTATGCTTAGGCCCGACATATAGTCAATCATAATTGTCCTTGTTTTTCCAGTCTGTATTGAACTTGCCAGGTTGGCCAACGCGTCAGCGTGGCTGTCATCATCTCGGCTTACTTGGAGTAGTCGGCAGTTCTGAAATAAGGCTGCCAATCTGATGATCTCTTTTGCATATGCCGACATCCTTTCGTCTCTGGCAGCGAATTCTCCTGTTGACTGGTTAACAAGAAGCTGTGAATCACAAAAAACTATTACCTCACCTGCTTCTGCTGCTGCTGCTAGCTTTAGCCCTGCAATTAATGCTTCGTATTCTGCTTCGTATTCTGCTTCGTTGTTTGAGGCCTTGAACCCCAAACGGATGGACTGTTCTATTATTTCTCCATCTGGAGATATCAGTAGTACCCCTGCCCCCGCTCCTTGTCGGTTTGAACTTCCATCGACAAACAGTCTGAAGGAGTCGCCGATGTAGATGCTGCAGGGTCTGAGTTTTTCCTTCCTTTGTTCTTTTGCCTTTGGCTGGGATTCTCCTTGCTTGCTGGGAGAACGTTCATCTTGGCTTAACGGAGCCTGATGTTCGTTGGATTCCGGGGTGAACTCGGCCAGGAAGTCGGCCAAAACTTGGCCCTTAATTGCCGTTCTCGGCCTGAACTCTAGGTCGTACTGGCCCAAGGCCACTGCCCATCTTGCTATCATTCCAGTTAAGTCTCCTTGCCGTAACAAGGGTTTCAATGGGTGCTCTGTTAGCACCACAATCTTGTGCGCCTAAAAGTAATGATTTAACTTCTTTGAGGTCATTACTAAGGCCAGCATTAATTTCTCTAGTGGTAGATATCTTGTTTCTGCGTCGGCCAAGGTTTTACTTACATAATAAACAGCATTTTGTTCTCCTTTTTCTTCTCAGATTAGCACTGCACTTACTGTGTGTTCTGACATAGCTAAGTACAAAAACAGCTCTTCCCCAGGTCCAGGTGTTGAGAGGACTGGAGTCGTGGTCAGATATTTCTTTAGGTCGGCCAAAGCGGCCTCACATTCCTCAGTCCATAGGAAGTCCGTGGTCTTTTTCACCAGGTTGAAGAAAGGTTTACATTTGTTTGAGCTTCGGCTTATGAACCTGTTTAGGGCTGCGGCCCTTCTAGTAAGCATTTGTACCTGTTTTGCCGATGTCGGGCTCTGTAGATCTAGGATGGCCTTGATCTGATCTGGGCTGGCCTCAATGCCTCTTCGTGTCACCAGGTACCCCAAGAACTTACCAGATCCCACTCTAAACGCGCACTTTGATGCGTTGAGTCGGAGCCGATATGTTTTGAGTATTTCAAAGACCTCTTTTAGGTCAGCCAGATGACCCCTAGGCTCCTTGGTCTTCACGACCATGTCATCGATGTAGACTTCTACTGTTTGGCCAATCAGGTGTTTGAACATCTTGGTTACCAGCCTTTGGTAAGTCACTCATGCGTTTTTTAACCCAAAAGGCATTACTCTGTAACAGTACAGGCCTTTTGGGGTGATGAATGCTGTCTTATCCTCATCTGGGGGGTACATGGCTATCTGGTGGTACCCCCTATAAGCATCCAGAAAGCTCATCCTTCCATGTCCAGATGTGGCATCCACCAGCTGGTCAATCTTGGGCAGAGGAAAGTTGTCTTTAGGACAGGCTTTGTTTAGGATCGTAAAATCTACGCAGACCCTCCATTTACTGTTTTTCTTCTTTACCACCACAGTGTTTGATAGCCATGTCGGATAATTGACTTCTCTGATGGCCCTGGCTTCCAGAAGTCTATCTACTTCTTCCTCCACTGCTTCGACGTGCATCAACGTCGGTCTTCTGGCTCGTTGTATTACAGGTTTGGCCGACCTGTCGACGTTCAGTCTGTGACATGTGACCTCGGGGTCGATGCCAGGCATTTCATAAGGTGTCCAGGCGAACACCTCTATGTTTGTTCTAAAAAAAGCTTCCAGTTCTCTTTCTTCTTCTTCAGCTAAGCCTGACCCGAGAAGAAAGAAGCGTTCTTCATCGCCCTCCTGGACGAGGATTTTTTTTAGTGTTTCTTCACTTTTCTCGGCTGGCTCCTTGCCGACATCATCTAGGACCTCCATGTCCTCATCTTCAATCTCTGTCTTCCCTGGTTCTTGTATGTTGCAGGTTGTTTTCATTGCTGCCATGGAGCAATGTTTGGCCTGCAGTTGATCTCCTCTGACTTCTTCAATCCCATGTTCTGTTGGGAACCGCAATAGTTGATGCAACGTTGAGGGAACTGCCCCCATTGTATGCAACCATGGCCTTCCCAAGATAATGTTGTATGGTGAAGGTGTGTCAATCACGATGAACTCTGTCCTGATCTTCTTAGTGCCGGCTTGTACTTCCAAGTTTGTAGCGCCCAATGGCCACGTTGGCGTTCTATTGAAGCCGACCATCGGGCCATTCGATTGCTCCATGTCGTCTGGGTGAAGGCCCAGCTCCTTGTAACATCTAACATACATGATGTCACAAGAGCTGCCTTGATCTATTAGGATGCGTTTCACTTGGCACTCCCCAACCTGGAGGGATACTACCAAGGCATCATTATGCGGATGCTGGACCATCTCTAGGTCGGCTTCGGTGAAGGCTATCATCGGTCCTCGGCACTCTTCAGGCCGAGGTCTTTTCTGTCCGACCTGGTTCACGTGCTGCAGGTGTTTTACTCTTTGGGTTTCCCCCCGTATGTCGTTTTCGTTCACCTTTGTGTGAATTACATTAATCACCCTAGGTCCCCCTCCCTGTGGTTGCTGTGCTGGGGGAGGTGGGGCTGTGGGTACTTGAGGCAATCTTGCCTGCTCTTCTCTTGTCCTGGCTTCGTCAACAAGGTCCCTCAGATGGCCTTGCCTTACTAAGTCCTCTAAGTATGCTTTTAAGGCTCTGCAGCCCTGAGTTGGGTGCCCTTCTTCATTGTGGTAAGCACAACACCTACCAACGTTCCTGCCCATGTATTCCCCTGGGGCCTTCACTGGTGCTCTGAAATAGAATTGATTTCGGATTTGATCCAGGACTTTGTGGACCGGGATTTGGAACACAGTCGTCACTGCCTGTTTACCCCTCAATTCTATCTCCGCTTTGCCAAATCCGTTGTTACTTCGGCCTCGCTTCGGCGAGCCGTTCCCTTTTTCCTGTTTTACCTCCTTATTCCCCGATGTATCCTTCTTAGCTCTGGCATACTTTTCGATTCTTGCCATGAGCTCTTCCATGCTTTTTGGCAATGTCTTTGCCAAAGATTTCCGCAGTGAACAATCATCTTTTAGGCCGTTTTTGAAAGACACGACCACCACTTCTTGGTTGCATTCGGGTATTCAATTGAATACCTCGTAGTATCTTTTTGTATAGGCCCTAAGGCCTTCATCCTTGCTGATCTTCAGAGCCATTAATGCGTCCACCCTTAATGGCTGCAGTTTGTTTGTCACGAACCTGGCCACAAACATCTTGGCCAGGCCTTCCCAAGTCTTCACGCTTCCCTTTTGTAGTTTGTGGAACCAATCTGATGCAATTTCCGCAAAGGACGAGGGGAACACTTTGCAAAGCAACGGCTCGTTTCCACTGTATAATGCCATTGAGTTCAAGAATAATCCAACGTGGAAGTTAGGGTCTGACTTACCATCGTATATTTGAAACCTTGGCATACTGAATCTCTTCGGTGCCTCAAATTTGTCCAGCTCTACCGAGAATGGTGTCCTTGGCTTGTCGGGTGATGTAACCTCGGCTTCAGCATTATGTTCCTTCCTCTTGAGGTAATTTCTCAAGTCTTCTTTACTCCTCCCTGGAGCTCGGCTATCTTTTGACTTCAGTCTTTTTGGCACACTACTTTCGGCCTCGTGATGGGCCCATTTTGATCTTTCTCCATGGGTTGTGTCAAAGCAGAGCGCCTGGCCTTGGACATGCCGATGTTCTCTGGGCTCTGGGTCCTTCGTGTGATATGTCCTTTGGGACTTCTCTTGTCTCGGCTCCTCTCGTCCGACTTCCCTGGAAGGCGGGTGAGAGTGTCTTCCGCTCCTGGTGTGCTGAGGTGCTTCGGGAATTATTTTCCTTCATTCCTTCTGGGTATTAACTGCTGGGATCGGCATGTCCTGCAGTGGGTACGACGGCTGCATGACATTGTTTTGCATCATGAAGTTGACGACCGACTGTAGGTCTACCAACTTGTCTGCCAAATCTTTTACTTCCTCATCCCTCCGTAGGCACCTATCCCTCCATACCTGGAGGTTATCTTCGTTATAGTACCTGCTTTGGTTTGTCTTTTTTGAAGTGTCGCCCTCCTGGCCGACGTCTTTTCCTCCGTGCCCCTGGTCACGGGCTTCTTCGTTGTGGTTGTCTCCTTCAATGTCAAGGTCGATAGGCCTGCCACTCCCAGCGGGAGCGTCGTCCCCAACTTTTTCTTTTTGTGCGTTACTGGCCATCTATTCGTCTTTCTTTCCCATAGACGGCGCCAAATTGTGTGAGTAATTTTTCGATCACACTGCCCACCTTAGTAATTCAGCTGTAGAACACAGGCAGAATAGATGGCACCCTTCTGTCCTGCACAGAAAGAGAAGGCTCCGGCGGTGGTTCTTCCACCCGGGGGCACTCCGACGATCAAGTCAGTATATCTCTCAAAGATAATCAAGTACTCAACTTACTAGCTTGAGTATATAAAAAGATACCTTAGATCCATGGGGGTGCCTCTCTTTTATAGTCAATACAATCCTAGTCCTACTAGAAGCCTGACTTCTATGGACTCCAATTCTATACTTACTTTGGACTTCTCAAGTGATAAGGATAGACTCCTTAAGAGTGTTATCCTTATCCATCCTGAAGTCTTTCTTCATCCTAGGACTCTTGTTCTTTATCTGTTTATCTCGGATTCCGATGTCTTCGGAGGTAACTTCGGCCTTGCCGAGATAACCTCGGCATAACTACCACGACATGTGGCACCTCGGCTGACACGTCGGCGTCACCTTGCCACGTATTGGTACTCAGAAAATATATCCCCACAAAATTGTGTGAGTGATTTTCCGATCACACTGCCCACCTTAGTAATTTAGCTGTAGAACACAGGCAGAATAGATGGCACCCTGCTGTCCTGCACAGAAAGAGAAGGCTCCGGCGGTAGTTCTTCCACCTGGGGGCACTCCGACGATCAAGTCAGTATATCTCTCAAAGATAATCAAGTACTCAACTCACTAGCTTGAGTATATAAAAACATACCTTATTAGCATTTAAGTGGTATAGTTGTTGGGAATGACAAAATCATATAATTTTGTCAATAGAAATGATATATCCCTCTAATTTGTAAGTTCTAAACAGAGCTCTAATGACTTGGCAATAAAAAAAGAACACAAGATACAAACATCATATCATTATGAAACCCACACATCATTGGAGCTCTACAATTAGAGCTCTCAATTTTTTTTTCTTTTGTCAAAGAAGTACTTTCGTACAGGCTTAGAAAGAAAAATTTCAAAATATGTTATATGTTCACTTCACAAAACATGTATATTGATTAAAGAGTTATGGGTTAGATTGAGTTAGGTGTTTAAAAAAGTGAATTAGATGGGTGTTCAACTAAATTGGGTGTTTAGAAAAGTGAGTTGAAGTGTCCAATATAAAACTTTAGGCTAAATTACATGCATATATATAATTAAAAAAATCCAAAATGTTGGATTGAACCCCAATGCAACATGTAAAGTCGCCCTTGCATACATGGCACTCAATTTTTATATAGCGTGAAAAACACTTCCTTTCTTATTCTTTTTGAATTAGCCTATCACCTGTTCTATGTACAAAATAATTATACATATTTATATTTATTTTAGATTTTTTTTAATATATAAATTATGTTTTTAAGATTTTTTATAAAAATAATTTAACAATCTTATCACTAACCATAGTGTATGGGAGAAGTTGAAAATGATACTGCAATAACTATACACGGATTATATTTATAATTATTTGTATGGGGGGATTTTAAATGCTGATCAGGAGATTGTATCAATAAATACAGGCATGTGGAAAGACATGTGGATTGAAAAAAATTAATAAATGCTGATCAGGAGATTTTGACCAAATCAATAAATGTTAAATTTTTTTTTTTAATAAAAAATTTAGAAAATTCAGATTAGAATATTGAAACTCCCACACACCTTGGGGTTAAAAATTTCCTTCCACTTAATATATAGTATAGATTGAAACCGAGGGTTGATTTGGTGGATGAGACACATTCAAGTCTCATTATGCGCAATGCAACTTTCTTTTTGTCTTCTCTTATTCCCTTTTCACTTATTGGAAGAAAAAACTTACTTAAATAATTGCGATTGATTCTTGATATATTTAAAAGAGATGTTTTTGTTCCTTCTGTTTTCTTATGCTTGAAATTAATGTTTTTAAAGATTTTCAACATCTTATTAATAGTTTGATCTTGTATATATATGATAATTTTTGGTCTTATAACTTTGTTGGGCTTCATCTACACTTGAGTTTTTTTACCTTATATTTGTTACGGTTCTTACACACAAAATGATAGATTTTTTTTTTTTGTAGTGTTCTTATCTCGAACCAAAACATCAGTTGGTATGACTGGTAATTTTAAAAATATCACTACCTTATGATTGATTGGTCATACACTTAATTATATGAGATTCATCATCTTTGCCACATCCTTGTAAATGTATTTATAGATACGAAATATGGGTTCTTAGCATTGTTGGCTACATTAATCATATCTTTGTATTCTATTTTAAATATCATATAATATATATATATATACATATATGTAATTCGAATCAGGATCCTCTGCTACATTTCTCTCCTTAACTCCCTACTTGTTGGGTTATTGGACCCATTTTTGAGTTCAATTTTGATGATCTGAACCATTCATATTTTAAGATTTGTTGAGTCTATTATACTTGTAAAAAATCAAGTTGATCAGATATCATAAAGTATGTATTCGGAAAACTGTTTATTAAATTTTTTTTTAAAAATGGTTTGTAGTTCGATAATCCGAACACGTATTTTTTGATATCCGATCAATTTGATTTTTTTACAAGTATGATATACACAACAAATCTTAAAATGTGAACGGTTCGGATTATCAAAATTAGGCCCAAAAATGAGCTCAATAACCCAACATGTAGGGAATTAAGGAGAGAGATCAGGGAGACATCCTGATTCATGTAATTCTATCCCTTTCAATGGCAATGCTCTGAAAATTTGCCATGTGTTCTCTTGAAATTTTGCCACATGGAACTGAGTTAGGATCATATTTGCTTTATTAATTTTTTTCAAAACTAATCCGAAGAAATGCCCCCATTATCCCTAGTATTTATGAGAGAGCTGTGACAAAACCTTTGAACTTCATCTGAAACCTGAAATAGAATTTGAAGTAATATAATTTTTTGTTCATTAATAAATATTAATTTCACCATTGCAAGTCATTGGTGTCTTTTGTTTTCTCTCAAACTAGCTTTTCAAAGCCAACTGGTATTTTTATTTGAGTGGTCACATTTGAATCACTTTGACAAAGAATTAAGCAAAATTACAACAATGGAAAGGTATGCAGAATTTGAATTCCTATGGCAGGATCTGTTAATTCTAATCATTGTTGTCAACACTCGAATGTCTATGGTATGGGTAGATATTCTCATTTGCATTTTAAATAATTAGTCTATCACCCATGCTATGCACGGGATAATTATAAATATTTATATTTGTTTTAAAAAAATTTTAATATATAAATTATGTTTTTTAAGATTTTTTATAAAAATAATTTAACAATCTTATCACTAACCATAGTGTATGTGAGAAGTTGAAAAGGATACTACAGCAACTATACACGGATTGTATTTATAATTATTTGTATTAGGGGATTTTGAATGCTTATAAGGGGATTTTTACCAAATCAATAAATGTAAGCATGTAAAAAGACATATCGATTGAAAAAAGTTAATAAATGTTGATTAGGGAATTTTGACCAAATCAATAAATGTTGAGTTTTTTTTTTTTTTAAATAAAAAATTTAGAAAATTCAGATTGGGATATTGAAACTCCCACAGGCCTTGGGGGTAAAAAATCTCCTTTTACTTAATATATAGTATAGATTATTAACCTCTTATTTTAATTTTTTTTATTATTATTTGTGTATGTATTATTTAAATTAATGATATGTATTTCAACATTTTTTTTTGGGGGGGGGGGGGGGGGGTTGGTTTTGAATCCAATTTATTTAAATTAGTGATATTAGTAGCATGATCCTAATATATATTAGGTGTCAGAGGAAATTGCAAGGCATTTGAGTTGAAAAACTTTCACTTTGAGGATGTATTAATATATCTTATTCTTAATTGTATTTGTTGTTGCTCACAGGAGTTTAAGGTCAATGGTTTAAGAACTTTTTGTTATGTACTTATCTCTCTCTCTCTCTCTCTTAAAGTTTAATCACTTAACTTTGTTGGTACATACAATTATCTTTTCTTCCAATGTAATTGCAAATATATATACTGTTTTTATATTTGGAATAAGAAAATAAAAGACAAAAAGAAAGAAACAATTAAAGAAGAAAATGTTTGCTATTTCTGCTTGGTGAAACTGTTTAATATTTATGCTTCGTGTGATTGTTTATTTTTATTACCTTACTACTAATTGTTTATTATTGATCTATCATGCAACTCTCTCTTTTTTCTTCAAAATTATGACAAAATTGTAAAATAGTTTGTTAATTATAAATATTGCATCCATAAGTTTTTTACATGTATGGAAAATAATTTTTCAAACATAATCCGTGCATATTCATTTTATGTGGCACAATCATAATTATTGAATGACGTGGGTAGGCCCATGAAGGCCATAACCCACTATGAACAACTCAAACCTACCACTTAGGGCCCAGTACATAACCCAACTGATAAGGCCTAGCACAGCTGGAAGTCAACATGACATGAAGGACCAGTGATATTCAGACACATGGCAGGTAAAGGGCAAGTCACATCAGCAGACAAAGATCTGCAAAGTTATTGCCACTGCACATCGCCATTAATGCAGTCCCTCACAGCATTTATTACGACAATACCTCTCCGTCGGGACAGCACGCCCTCACCCTGAACAAGGTGAGCTACAGCATAGACTTTTGGCCAAAGTGACAGGTTGGAAGGGACAATGAAATGATTACCAAAGAATATAAGCAGACGTTGAAGATAAGAACAAGGTTAGGCTTTTTATCTCTAATCCATTCCTACACTCCTCTTCTCTTTCTAATTTGCTCGTCAGAGAGTTCGCTGGGGGACTCCTCGTTCTTCGTTGAACTCGTGTGCAGGTCTTCCAGTGGGCTTGGTCATTCGGACGTAGGATTGTGGAGCGTGGATCAGTCTAACCCGTTTTGCCTGGAGCAAACCGTATCATCATTGAATATTATTAAAACTAATATAAAATTCATTTAAATAATAATTGTAACTATACAACATAAAATTGTATTTCAAATATGACATAAAAATATATTAACTAAATTGAACAGAAAAGAATGCTTCTATTAAGGATAAATTACAAATATACCTCTCGAGATTTGCTCAAAATATGAATTATCCTTTGTGATTTAGAAAATTATAAATGCCCCATTGCTGAAATTTTTTATTTAATAAAATTAATTAAAAAAATAAAAATTTTAACCGTTCTCTTGTATAATAATAAAATTATCTGAATTATTAATTGAAATAAATTTATGATATCGGGACTGTTTATTACAGCCTTTGGGGGTGATTATAGCTTATTTTGATTTGGAAGTCTGTGCCAGACTGTTTAGTGCAGTTTCTGCTTATAGGCAGAAATAGCTTAAGGCTTGTTTGGGAAGTGGGTTGATTTTTTGGCTTTTTCGTTTTTTTGGTTATTTTATCCTGCGATTAAAAAGTTTGGTTTGGAAAGGGCTTTTGATTTTTTTAAATTTTTTAGATTTTTTATGAGAGAAAGAATGTAATGATTATAGGTTAGATGTAATGTTTTATCTTATTGGACTAAAAAATCTATTTTGTTTTTTGTGACTATTTTAGTCCCAACCTACCCAAACCCACTTTCCAAACAGTGGATAAATAAATTGAAAAAAGTTGGTTATTGAAAAGTTGGGGTGGAGTACTTTTAATTGCTACTTTTTAATTATCAGCTTTTAATTTAAAAAAATTTCACCAAACAGAATCATCATTAAAATTATTAATTGATTTGATAATTTATTAATAATGGTTCGAAGTTAGAATGTGAAAGGGACTCGTCGGAAATAGTAGCTAGAAGTCATTATTGGCAGCCATAGGGGTTTGTTTGGATGTGAGGGATAGAGATAGATTACCAACGATGGTGGGTGGAGCTGGGGATGGCCAACGATGGTGATGGTAACATAGGATAGAATGAACAAAAATTTATTTCAAACCAAACAAAATCACTTTTTTTTTTTTGTTTTTTTTTTTGTGTTTACTTTTGTACTTTTGACACAGACTTATGGGAACGAAATTCACATATATTTAGATCTCATTTGGTAATTACATATTTTAGTCAAAATGTTAAAAAGTTATTATAAATTTTTACATTATTTTTTTTATTTTTCTGCACATCTTTACGTAAAAAATTATTAAAATAATTTATTCACAAATGAGACCTTAATATCGTAATGTATTCATTACATAAAATATAATGTCCATAATTGTTGTTATTTCTCATTTTCAACGAATGATTTTCTTAAATTTTATATTAAAAAAAAAACATAGATGCAGTGGTGATTTCAGGAATTTTTTTCAAGGCATGCACAATGGGTCTAAGAATTTTTTTCAGGATAGACATTCAAAAATTTATATTTTTTAGACTTTCAAATCACACACATATAAATAAAATAAAATTCTAATATATTGATATTATTGTTTCAAAAATAATATGTAGATACAAAAATTTACATAAATATATTTTGTTTTTATCACTAGCATGATAAAAAAATGAAAAAAACTCTTTTAATTCAAATTAAGGTATAAAATTGTTGATCAGCATTAACATTTAAGTGGTGTTGTTGTTGGGAATGACAAAATCACATAATTTTGTCAATAAAAATGATATATCCCTCTAATTTGGAAGCTCTAAACAGAACTCTAACGACTTGGCAATGAAAAAAAAAACACAAGATACAAATATCATATCATTATGAGACCCACACATCGTTAGAGCTTTCAATCTTTTTTCTTTTGTCAAAGAAGTACTTCGTGCAAGCTGAGAAAGAAAAATTTCAAAACATGTTATGTGTTCACTTCACAAAACATATATATTGATTAAAGAGTTATGGGTTAGGTTGGGTTGGGTGTTCAAGAAAGTGGACTGGGTAAGTGTTCAGCTAAATTGGATATTTAGAAAAGTGAGTCACGGTGTTCAATATAAAACTTTAGGCTAAATTACATGCATGTCTATAATTTAAAAAATCCAAAATGTTGGATTGAACCCCCAATGCAACATGTGAAGTCGCCCTTGCATACATCGCACTCAATTTTTATAGAGAAATGTTAGGGATCATGAAAATTTTTTCATGAAAGATTTGTGATCCTTAAATTACCTTGATTAGTGTGTGGTGCTTTATTCTAAATATAATCCAAAAGTTACAAATCTTTTATGATCATTTTCATGAAAGACTTTTCATGATACCTAGCATTGCTGATTTTTATATGGCGTGAAACACACTTCCTTTCTTATTCTTTTTTAATTGGAACCGAGGGTTGATTTGGTGGATGAGACACATTCAAGTCTCATTACGCGCAATGCAACTTTCTTTTTGTCTTCTCTTATTCCCTTTTCACTAATTCGAAGATAAAACTTATTTTTAAATAATTGAGACTGATTCTTGATATATTTAAAAGAGATGTTTTTTGTTCCTTCTGTTTTCTTATGCTTGAAATTAAGAAAAAAACTTATTTTTAAATAATTGAGATTGATTCTTGATATATTTAAAAGAGATGTTTTTGTTCCTTCTGTTTTCTTATGCTTGAAATTAATGTTTTTAAAGATTTTCACATCTTATTAAGAAATCAGTAGTTTGATCTTGTATATATATGATAATTTTTCAGTCTTATAACTTTGTTGGGCTTCATCTACACTTGAGTTTTTTTACCTTATATTTGTTAGTGTTCTTACGCACAAAATGGTAGAATTTTTTTTTTTTTTTTGTAGTGTTCTTATCTCAAACCAAAACATCACTTAGTATGACTAGTAATTTTAAAAAAATCACTACCTTATAAGTGATTGGTCATACGCTCAATTATGAGATCCACCTCCTTTGCCACATCCTTGTAAATGTATTTATAGATACAAAATATGAATTGTGTGAGTGATTTTCCGATCACACTGCCCACCTTAGTAATTCAGCTGTAGAACATAGGCAGAATAGATGGCACCCTGCTGTCCTGCACAGAAAAAGAACGCTTCGGCGGTGGTTCTTCCACCCGGGGACACTCCGACGATCAAGTCAGTATATCTCTCTAAGATAATCAAGTACTCAACTCACTAGCTTGAGTATGTAAAAACATACCTTAGACCCATGGGGGTGCCTCTCTTTTATAATCAATACAATCCTAGTCCTACTAGAAGCCTGACTTCTATGGACTCCAATTCTGTACTTACTTTGGACTCCTAAAGAGATAAGGATAGACTCCCTAAGAGTGTTATCCTTGTCCATCCTGAAGTCTTTCTTTATCCTAGGACTCTTGTCCTTTATCTGTTTATCTCGGATTCCGATGTGTTCGGAGGTAACCTCAGCCTTGCCGAGATAACCTCGGCATAACTACCACGACATGTGGCACCTCGGCTAACACGTCGGCGTCACCTTGCCACGTGTTGGTACTCAGAAAATATATCCCCACAACTGCCCCCTAGGTTCTATTACCTCGGCATTCTGAGGTGATGGAACCTATATCGTTCATTCATTCCATTACGTCGGCTATGAACCCCTCAGCCGAGATCATGTTCTTCAGGCCGACATGTCTTCTTTTAAGAACAAGAATTCAAATGAACTCTTCCACGCGCATGAGCTGTCATGCATCACTTCTCAACCGTTCCCCTTACGCGTTTCATCTTCATTGGCTCGTGCCTGCGACGCGCTTGTAAGCCGTCTTTCACCTGTCTGCGCCGTCTGACGTGTGCGTTGCTCCAGGCACATTAAATGCCCTGTTTTGCCGCCGTTTCAAGTTTTTGACAAAAACTTTTTCTTTCATCTTCTTTTCTTCACTTTTACATTCGTTTTTCTTGCTTTCTCTCTCTCTAAACTTTTTCTCAAATCCACCATTGCTCAAGCTCCAAGCTCTGCAACTGTTTCCATTCTTCCATTCCAGCGAAGCTTTCGCCGTTCCGTCGTGTCTGCAACCGTCGCCTGACCTCGGCGACCTTCATACCGGCTCCGCTTTTCCTGGTAAGCCTCTGTTCCTTTCATTCTTAATTCTTCTATGCTCTTTTGCTTACTTGCTGCCATTACTGCTTTATTCAAACCTTTGATTTACTGAACTATTCATCTGGATGCGTCTATTCCATGATTTCGCTCATGTCTTGAACACTTGCACTGTTTCACCACTTTCTTGCCGTTGTTCTTGAGCCTGTATTTCTTGTTTTTTATGCTTTTGAGAGCCCCACCTCTGTTCTTGATTCTGAAGCTTCGTCTTTTGTTTCTTGTTTTCTGTGTTATTTTTTCCAGATCTGTGCCCTCAATCTTTGTCTTCATAGATTTGGGTTTGAGATTTGTCTATAGAACCTTCCATCTCTTAGGAAAAACTGAAACAAGCCTAACCAGTATTTACCTAGGTTTTTGCCGAGGTTCCAATAACCCTTTAAGAACATCTTCTTTCCGTAATCAAATTCCTTTACGCCGAAATCATGGGTATGTGGAGACATAGGGTAGATACCCCAACCAAACTTGAATACTTTAGGGAAGAGTTCGCCATTCCTGCCGACGTCCATCTGAGGCTGGCTGAGGATGACGACTCTATCATGCCTATAGATGATACGATGCCCTTTCCCATCGTTGCTTTTACTGAATGTGGACTTCGGCTTCCACTTAATCCCCTTTTTCGTGAAGTTCTCCACTACTACAAGTTGAACCCCATGCAACTTACCATTAACTCCTATCGAGTGATTAATGGTATCGTAGCCTTAGCTAGGCAGGAGAACGTTAGGATCACCCTTGCCGACATCCAATATTGTTATACCATGTGTGCCCTTAACTTGAAAGAAAAAGGTTTCGTCTATTACCTCAAGCCGAGGTCCACCGAATTCAAAATCGTAGCCGACCTCCCAGACTCCAACAAGGGGGCTGGAGATGACTACGTCATTACCTCTGGAAATTGGGAGTTTGCCCCAGACGAGGATGCCCATCTTTACCCTCTTCCTCGAACAGTTAAAGAGGGCAAGGGTAAGAACCCAGTATCAATACTTAGTTGTTTATTTTCAAGTCTCCAATATTTTATCTGTTTCTAATGTCTGTTTTCTTCTTGCAGATGTTCGCAAGCCACCGAAAAACTTTCGCCAATCTTACGTTCCCAGCAAGGGCCTGAAAAAACTCCTGGACTTGCCAGTTCACAAAAGAAAAGCGCCTCTTCTTCTCAACTTTATTCCAACATACAAATCGATTTTGCCCGACGTCCCCAAAAGAAAGAAGAAAAGCCTTTCTCCTCCTATTGCCACAACTCAAACCGCTTCTACATCTCGAACAGATCAAGGATCAACATCTGACCCAACCAATCAGCCATCTACTTCGGCCCTATACTTGATCCCAGTACAAGAACGAAAACGTCGGCGAAGACTGGTCCTTACATCCGCAATGGGTCGTGCAAAACCTGTTGCCTAGGATCTTCTGGCCGACCTCCCCATTGATGTTGACGCTCAGCCAACACAGAGTATGCCCCCACCAAAGCCGAAAAGAACCAAAAAGGCTCAGCCAAAGGCCAAAGCCACTGTAGTTGAGACTGAGGGTACCCTGCCAATTTCACAATTGGCTGGGGGCTGGAAGACTACTTCCGTTCCTACAAAAAGGTCCGCTGAAACACAGCCATCAGAGTCCACACAATCAAAGAAGCCGAGGTCATCGTCTGCGACGACCTCAGGGTCCAGAATACCAAAAGTCCCCTGGACACCTGAAATTACTTTAGAAGATAAGCCTGTTCTTGCCAGCGATAGCGCCGATGACATCAACATTGGCGTAGCACTCAGTGCTGCTCTACTTCTCCCAGGTGATCTTGAGCGAAATGCCAAGATGAGTGAGTACGAGAACTATGCCTTTATGCTTCAACGCTCTGTCCAAGTAAGTGCCTTTACGTGGAAACTTGTCTTCTCTTTCACTTTGTAAAATTTTGTAACAATTTTTGCCTTGTGTTCTTTCAGGCCATTCAACATGCCCACTCTCTCTCCATACAAGCTTTTGAAAATCGGGAGAAGTTGGCCGACATGAGGAGGGAGGTTTCTGCCCTTGAAAAGGAGAACAAAACTCTTCATTCAAAAATGAAAAAGCTGGAAGACCAGGCTGAGGTTGCCACCAAAGCCCAAACCTTAGCCGAAGAAAAGGCTGAATCTGCTGAGGCCATTAAGACAGTTGTTGAATCCCAAAAGAAAGAGGCCGAAGAAAAAGCGGCCCAGGCCGAGAAGGAGCTTCAAGAGGCCTTGGCCACGAAAGAAGCCGAAATCAAAGAAGCTGATGAGAAGGCTTATGCCCAGGGTGTAGCCGATGTCATTGAAGACTACAAACTGCAAGTCAGGCAGGCATGCAACAGGGGCTTCTCCCTTGGCTGGATGTCCCTGATAAAGAAACTTGACCTTCCTGCCGATTCACCTTTCCGCAATGCTGACGCTATTCCTCTTCCATTCCCCCCACCTTCTCCTCCAAGTCAACCTGAAGGAGAATCTGAATCTGAGTCTGAAGATGAGGAGGAGGGTGAGGATGAGGCATTGGTAAGAAAATCCAAGGAGGCTGCTGAGACTAAGTCTCCTTCTTTGAATGAGTAGGTCTTGGACCTGACTCAAGACGATGAAGGTGATGAAGTTGCCAAAGAAGCTACTCCGAAGCAGGCTTCCTCCGACGTTCCTGTAGCCGAAAAAAATATTGAGGAAACCCTTGCTCAGATCGACGCCGAGATCGAGGCAGAAAAGGCTGCCGAGGTATCTACCCAGCAATTATCTGATCCCCAGACTCAACCAACCGCCACTGTTGAGGAATCCTAGCTTTAAGTTTATCTTCTTCTGAAAATAGTATGAGTTCTCTTCATAGCCGATGTGCCTTCTTTGTAACTTCTGAACAATTACTTTTGGTAGGCCGTAGTGCCTTCTTTTGTACACAACTGCAACTGTTTTTCTATGGATGCTTTAATCTTTAATTTCTCTTGATTGCTTCTGCATGGTTCTATACTTAGAATTTTTTGCATGCCTTTCATACTTTGCCTCCTTTGTGCAATTTTCTCGGGGTTACATACCTCGGGTATAATAACTACAAGCTTTACTTCGGCAAGATACTGACCTGCAAACTTTTCATGAATTTCAACAAGTGTAAAACATATACTATTCAATGTTAACTTTGCAAACTTTTCTCAAGTTTCAACAAGTGTTTAAACAGTGATCTCGGTCTAACCTATTTGTAAATTGCTACAAATTTCAACAATGATTAACATATACTGTAAACTTTTCTCAAGTTATAACAAGTGCTAAACAATGATTTACTTGTAAATTGCTACAAATTTCAACAAGTGTTTAAACAATATACTTAGCTTTTACTTCAACCTGTAAATTGCTGTAAATTTCAATAGATGATCATATGTCGGCTTAACGTCATCTTGTAAATTGCTACAAATTTCAACAAGTGTTAAACATTTTCTTTGATCTAACCAACCTGTAGATTGCTATAAGTGTTTAAGTAATAACCTCGACTTTGCTTCGACTTGTAAATTGCTACAAATTTCAACAAGCGAAGAGAAACAATAATCTCGGCTTAACTTCAACTTGTAAATTGCTACAAATTTCAACAAGTGAAGATAAGAAATAATCTCAACTTAACTTCAACTTGTAAATTGCTACAAATTTCAACAAGTGAATATAAGGAATCAGCTTAACTTTAACTTGTAAATTGCTACAAATTTCAACAAGTGAAGATAAGGAACCATCTCAGCTTAACTTCAACTTGTAAATTGCTACAAATTTCAACAAGTGAAGATAAGGAACCATCTCGGCTTAACTTCAACTTGTAAATTGCTACAAATTTCAACAAGTGAAGATAAGGAATCATCTTAGCTTAACTTCAACTTGTAAATTGCTACAAATTTCAAAAAGTGAAGATAAGGAATCAGCTAAACTTCAACTTGTAAATTGCTACAAATTTCAACAAGTGAAGATAAGGAACCATCTCAGCTTAACTTCAACTTGTAAATTGCTACAAATTTCAACAAGTGAAGATAAGAAACCATCTCAGTTTATCTTCAACTTGTAAATTGCTACAAATTTCAACAAATGAAGATAAGGATCCATCTCGACTTAACTTCAACTTGTAAATTGCTACAAATTTCAACAAGTGTTAAGCGTCTCTGCCTTCTCTCTGCCCCCAATGTGAACCTGAGTTTCACTTGGGTTCTCATTATTCATGTCTCCCAGAAACAATATTATGTATCTTTATCAATCATATGTGTTTGAAGAAAAAAAAGATTTTATTGATGACATCGGCCAAAAATAATGCATATCTAATGATAGAAAAATTTCAAATTACAAGTGTTTCAAGGTCTTGGTAATGCTTTGCCCTCATTATCTTCAAGCCGATAAGCTCCATTGCCTAATACCGAAGTAATTCTGTAGGGTCCTTCCCAGTTTGGGCCCAAGCTTGCCCTCTCTGGGATCCTTCTTGTTGCCGACGACTTTTCTCAAGACTAGGTCGCCGACTTGAAAATCTCTTGGATTGACCTTCTTGTTGTAAGCTCTAGCAAGCTGTTGCTGGTATACTGCGAGATGAATTGCAGCTTTCTCTCTTCGTTCTTCTAAAAGATCCAGATCTCGGGCTAAGAGTATATCATTAGTCCCATTCTCAACTCCCTGGGTTCGGATCCCTAGGATGCCGACTTCCAGTGGAATGACTGCTTCTGTGCCATAAGCCATGGCAAAGGGGGATTCCCCTGTTGATTTTCTCGGCGTAGTCCAATATGCCTAAAGTACGTTGGGCAATTCGTCTACCGACTTTCCTTTTGCTGCCTGCAGCCTTTTCTTTATTCCATCCAAAATTACTTTGTTGGATGCTTCTGCTTGCCCATTACTTTGGGGAAAACTTTGTGTTGAAAAGTAATTCTTGATCTTGAATTTCGCACAAAAGTTCTTGATGAGTTTGCTGTCAAACTACGTTCCGTTGTTGGCAACTATGGCTCTTGGAATGCCAAATCTGGTGATGATGTTTCTCCATATGAAGTTCTTGACGTCCACATCTCGGATTTTGGCAAGAGGTTCTGCCTCTATCCACTTTGTAAAGTAATCTGTTGCTACCAGCAAGTATTTTCTCTGTCCAGTTGCCTTGGGAAGTTGTCCAACAAGATCCATGCCCCACTGGGCAAACGGCCAAGGGCTGGATACTGGATTCAGGTCAGCAGCTGGCTGATGTATCAAAGGTGCAAACCTTTGGCATTGTTCGCACTTCTTCACGTATGCTTCTGCATCTTTTTGCATGTAGGGCCACCAATACCCCTGGGTAATGGCCCTGTGAGCTAGTGATCTGCCCCCAGCGTGGCTTCCACAAACTCCTTCATGAATTTCATATAAAAAATCTTCAACCTGCAAAGGGTGTACGCACCTTAAGAGGGGTCCAGTGAAGACCTTCTGTAGAGATGTCCGTCCGCTGTCAGACTGAATCTTGCCGACTTCAATCTGACCTTATGTGCCTCCTTGCGGTCTTCTGGCAGCTTTCCTTCTTCAGGAATGCAACAATTGCATCCATCCAGCTTGGCCCCATGTCCACACACATTGCTTCTCGTTCTGCGTTCTGTGGTTCTATGCTCGGGCCCGACATATAGTCAATCATAATTGTCCTTGTTTTTCCAGTCTGTATTGAACTTGCCAGGTTGGCCAACGCGTCGGCGTGGCTGTTATCATCTCGGCTTACTTGGAGTAGTCGGCAGTTCTGAAATAAGGCTGCCAATCTGATGACCTCTTTTGCATATGCCGACATCCTTTCGTCTCTGGCAGCGAATTCTCCTGTTGACTGGTTAACAATAAGCTGTGAATCACAAAAAACTATTACCTCATCTGCTTCTGCTGCTGCTGCCAGCTTTAGCCCTGCAATTAATGCTTCGTATTCTGCTTCGTTGTTTGAGGCCTTGAACCCCAAACGGATGGACTGTTCTATTATTTCTCCATCTGGAGATATCAGTAGTACTCCTGCCCCCACTCCTTGTCGGTTTGAACTTCCATCGACAAACAGTCTGAAGGAGTCGCCGATGTAGATGCTGCAGGGTCTGCATTTTTCCTTCCTTTGTTCTTTTGCCTTTGGCTGGGATTTTCCTTGCTTGCTGGGACAACGTTCATCTTGGCTCAACGGAGCCTGATGTTCGTTGGATTCCGCGGTGAACTCGGCCACGAAGTCGGCCAAAACTTGGCCCTTTATTGCCGTTCATGGCCTAAACTCTTGGTCGTACTGGCCCAAGGCCACTGCCTATCTTGCTATCCTTCCAGTTAAGTCTCCTTGCTGTAACAAGGGTTTCAATGGGTGCTCTGTTAGCACCACAATCTTGTGCGCCTGAAAGTAATGGTTCAACTTCTTTGAGGCCATTACTAAGGCCAACATTAATTTCTCTAGTGGTAGATACCTTGTTTCTGCGTTAGCCAAGGTTTTACTTACATAATAAACAACCTTCTGTTCTCCTTTTTCTTCTTAGATTAGCACTGCACTTACTGCGTGTTCTGACACAGCTAAGTACAAAAACAGCTCTTCCCTAGGTTCAGGTGTTGAGAGGACTGGAGCCGTGATCAGATATTTCTTTAGGTCGGCCAAAGCGGCCTCACATTCCTCAGTCCATAGGAAGTCCGTGGTCTTTTTCACCAGGTTGAAGAAAGGTTTACATTTGTCTGAGCTTCGGCTTATGAACCTGTTTAGGGCTGCGACCCTTCCAGTAAGCATTTGTACCTGTTTTGCCGATGTCGGGCTCTGTAAATCTAGGATGGCCTTGATCTGATCTGGGCTGGCCTCAATGCCTCTTCGTGTCACCAGGTACCCCAAGAACTTACCAGATCCAACTCCAAACGCGCACTTTGATGCGTTGAGTCGGAGCCGATATGTTTTGAATATTTCAAAGACCTCTTTTAGGTCAGCCAGATGACCCCTAGGATCCTTGGTCTTCACGACCATGTCATCGATGTAGACTTCTACTGTTTGGCCAATCAGGTGTTTGAACATCTTGGTTACCAGCCTTTGGTAAGTTGCTCCTGCATTTTTTAACCCAAAAGGCATTACTCTGTAACAGTACAGGCCTTTTGGGGTGATGAATGCTGTCTTATCCTCATCTGGGGGGTACATGGCTATCTGGTGGTACCCCCTATAAGCATCCAAAAAGCTCATCCTTCCATGTCCAGATGTGGCATCCACCAGCTGGTCAATCTTGGGTAGATGAAAGTTGTCTTTAGGACAGGCTTTGTTTAGGATCGTAAAATCTACGCAGACCCTCCATTTACCGTTTTTCTTCTTTACCACCACAGTGTTTGATAGCCATGTCGAATAATTGACTTCTCTGATGGCCCTGGCTTCCAGAAGTCTATCTACTTCTTCCTTCACTGCTTCGACGTGCATCAATGTCGGTCTTTTGGCTCGTTGTATTATAGGTTTGGCCGACCTGTCGATGTTCAGTCTATGACATGTGACCTCGGGGTCGATGCCAGGCATTTCATAAGGTGTCCAGGCGAACACCTCTATGTTTGTTCTAAAAAAAGCTTCCAATTCTCTTTCTTCTTCTTCTTCAGCTAAGCCTGACCCGAGAAGAATGAAGCGTTTTTCATCGCCCTCCTGGACGAGGATTTTTTTTAGTGTTTCTTCACTTTTCTCGGCTGGCTCCTTGCCGACATCATCTAGGACCTCCATGTCCTCATCTTCAATCTCTGTCTTCCCTGGTTCTTGTATGTTGCAGGTTGTTTTCATTGCTGCCATGGAGCAATTTTTTGCTTGCAGTTGATCTCCTCTGACTTCTTCAATCCTATGTTCTGTTGGGAACCGCAATAGTTAATGCAACGTTGAGGGAACTGTCCCCATTGCATGCAACCATGGCCTTCCCAAGATGATGTTGTATGGTGAAGGTGTGTCAATCACGATGAACTCTGTCCTGATCTTCTTAGTGCCGACTTGTACTTCCAAGTTTGTGGCGCCCAATGGCCACGTTGGCGTTCCATTGAAGCCGACCATCGGGCCATTCAATTGCTCCATGTCGTCTGGGTGAAGGCCCAGCTCCTTGTAACATCTAACATACATGATGTCACAAGAGCTGCCTTGATCTATCAGGATGCGTTTCACTTGGCACTTCCCAACCTGGAGGGATACTACCAAGGCATCATTATGCGGATGCTGGACCATCTCTAGGTCGGCTTCGGTGAAAGCTATCATCGGTCCTCGGCACTCTTCAGGCCGAGGTCTTTTTTGTCCGACCTGGTTCACGTGCTGCAGGTGTTTTACTCTTTGGGTTTCCCCCCGTATGTCGTTTTCGTTCACCTTTGAGTGAATTACATTAACCACCCTAGGTCCTCCTCCCTATGGTTGCTGTGCTCGGGGAGGCGGGGCTGCGGGTGCTTGAGGCAATCTTGCCTTCTTTTCTCTTGTCCTGGCTTCGTCAACAAGGTCCCTCAGATGGCCTTGCCTTACTAAGTCCTCTAAGTATGCTTTTAGGGCTCTGCAGCCCTGAGTTGGGTGCCCTTCTTCATTGTGGTAAGCACAACGCCTACCAACGTTCCTGCCCATGTATTCCCCTGGGGCCTTTGCTGGTGCTCTGAAATAGGGTTGATTTCGGATTTGATCCAGGACTTTGTGGACCGGGATTCGGAACATAGTCATCACTGCCTGTTTACCCCTTAATTCTATCTCCGCTTTGCCAAATCCGTTGTTATTTCGGCCTCGCTTCGGCGAACCGTTCCCTTTTTCCTGTTTTACCTCCTTATTCCCCGATGTATCCTCCTCAGCTCTGGCATACTTCTTGATTCTTGCCATGAACTCTTCCATACTTTTTGGCAATGTCTTTGCCAAAGATTTCCGCAGTGAACAATCATCTTTTAGGCTGTTTTTGAAATATACGACCGCCACTTCTTGGTTGCATTCGGGTATTCGATTGAATACCTCGTAGTATCTTTTTACATAGGCCCTAAGGCTTTCATCCTTGTTGATCTTCAGAGCCATTAATGCGTCCACCCTTAATGGCTGCAGCTTGTTTGTCACGAACCTGGCCACAAACATCTCGGCCAGGCCTTCCCAAGTCTTCACGCTTCCCTTTGGTAGTTTGTGGAACCAATCTGATGCAATTTCCCCAAAGGATGAGGGGAACACTTTGCAGAGTAACGGCTCGTTTCCACTGTATAATGCCATTGAGTTCAAGAATAATCCAACGTGGGAGTTAGGGTCTGACTTACCATCGTATATTTGAAACCTTGGCATACTGAATCTTTTCGGTGCCTCAAATTTGTCCAGCTCTACCGAGAATGGTGTCTTTGGCTTGTCGGGTGATGTAACCTCGGTTTCAGCATTATGTTCCTTCCTCTTGAGGTAATTTCTCAAGTCTTCTTTACTCCTTCCTGAAGCTCGGCTATCTTTTGACTTCAGTCTTTTTGGCACACTACTTTCGGCCTCGTGGTGGGCCCGTTTTGATCTTTCTCCATGGGTTGTGTCAAAGCAGAGCGCCTGCTCTTGGACATGCCGATGTTCTTTGGGCTCTGGGTCCTTCGTGTGATATGTCCTTTGGGACTTCTCTTGTCTCGGCTCCTCTCGTCCGACTTCCCTGGAAGGCAGGTGAGAGTGCCTTCCGCTCCTGGTGTGCTGAGGTGCTTCGGGAATTATTTTCCTTCCTCCCTTCTGGGTATTAATTGCTGGGATCGGCGTGTCCTGCAGTGGGTACGACGGCTGCATGACATTGTTTTGCATCATGAAGTTGACGACCGACTGTAGGTCTGCCAACTTGTCTGCCAAATCTTTTACTTCCTCATCCCTCCGTAGGTACCTATCCCTCCATACCTGAAGGTTATCTTCGTTATAGTACCTGCTTTGGTCTATCTTTTTTGAAGTGTCGCTCTCCTGGCTGACGTCTTTTCCTTCGTGCCCCTGGTCACGGGCTTCTTCGTTGTGGTTGTCTCCTTCAATGTCAAGGTCGATAGGCCTGCCACTCCCAGCGGGAGCGTCGTCCCCAACCTTTTTTTTTTGTGCGTTACTGGCCATCTATTCGTCTTTCGTTCCCACAGACGGCGCCAAATTGTGTGAGTGATTTTCTGATCACACTACCCACCTTAGTAATTCAGCTGTAGAACACAGGCAGAATAGATGGCACCCTGCTGTCCTGCACAGAAAGAGAAGGCTCCGGCGATGGTTCTTCCACCCGGGGGCACTCCGACGATCAAGTCAGTATATCTCTCTAAAATAATCAAGTACTCAACTCACTAGCTTGAGTATATAAAAACATACCTTAGACCCATGGGGGTGCCTCTCTTTTATAATCAATACAATCATAGTCCTACTAGAAGCCTGACTTCTATGGACTCCAATTCTGTACTTACTTTGGACTCCTCAAGAGATAAGGATAGACTCCCTAAGAGTGTTATCCTTATCCATCCTGAAGTCTTTCTTCATCCTAGGACTCTTGTCCTTTATCTGTTTATCTCGCATTCCGATGTCTTCGGAGGTAACCTCGGCCTCGCCGAGATAACCTCGGCATAACTACCACCACATGTGGCACCTCGGCTGACACGTCGGCGTCACCTTACCACGTGTTAGTACTCAGAAAATATATCCCCACATGAATTTTTAGCATTGTTAGTTACATTAATCATATCTTTGTATGATATTTTAAATATATCATATAATATATATATATATATATGTAATTCTGTCCCTTTCAATGGCAATGCTCTGAAAATTTGCCACGTGTTCTCTTGAAATTTTGCCACATGGAACTGAGTTAGGATCATATTTGCTTTATTAATTTTTTTCAAAACTAATCCGAAGAAATGCCCCCATTATCCCTAGTATTTATGAGAGAGCTCAGACAAAACCTTTGAACTTCATCTGAAACCTGAAATAGAATTTGAAGTAATATATATTTTTTGTTCATTAATAAAATATTAATTTCACCATTGCAAGTCATTGGTGTCTTTTGTTTTCTCTCAAACTAGCTTTTCAAAGCCAACTGGTATTTTTATTTGAGTGGTCACATTTGAATCACTTTGACAAAGCATTAAGCAAAATTACAACAATGGAAAGGTATGCAGACTTTGAATTCCTATGGCAGGATCTGTTAATTCTAATCATTGTTGTCAACACTCGAATGTCTATGGTATGTGTAGATATTCTTATTTGCATTTTAAATAATTATTATACTCTTATTTTAATCTTTTTTTTTTTATTATTTGTGTATATATATTATTTAAATTAGCGATATGTATTTCAACATTTTTTTGGGGGATCTTGAATCTAATTGATTTAAATTAGTGATATAGTAGCATGATCCTAATATATATTAGGTGTCAGAGGAAATTGCAAGGCATTTGAGTTGAAAAACTTTCACTTTGGGGATGTATTAATATATCTTAATTCTTAATTGTATTTGTTGTTGCTCACAGGACTTTAAGGGTGTGTTTGTTTTGAAGGGTTAGGGAGTGGGATTGAACTATTAGTCCCATCGAACTAATAGTCTATTGTTTGTTTCATTTTTTTTGCTCCGGACTACTAGTCTCCTCGGATTATTAGTTCCACAAATATGAGACTATCCTATCTCATGGGGAAGGGTGGGATAGAAACCATGGGATTGATATCCCATGGGATTATTTTGTAAAATGTCCATTTTACCCTCCATGCTATTACTTAGCAAACAATTAGAAAATGATAAAATAGTCTTTTGAATATTTATAAATTATTTTTTTAGTGTTGTTAATTTAAAATTATATATTAAATAAAAAATTTTAATTATAAATTAAATTTAATTAAAAATAATAAATTATAAATTATGGCCTTATAAATTAAATTTTTTTAGTGTTATTAAAAAATTAAATTTACATATTAAATTAAATTATTTTTTTAGTGTTGTTAATTTAAAATTATATATTAAATAAAAATATATAAATTATAAATTAAATTTATTTAAAAATAATAAATTATAAATTATGGCCTTATAAATTAAATTTTTTTAGTGTTGTTGAAAATTTAATTTATATGTTAAATAAAATTATTTTTTATTATCGTTAATTTAAAATTATATATTAAATAAAAAATATAAATTATAAATTATAAATTTAATTTAATTGAAAATAATAAATTAAAATAATTAAAATATTGTGCAAAAAATAAAATAAAACAAATTTTTATTTAATCTAGTTAAAAATAATTAAAATATTAAAGCTATGTTTAATATTGCTATTACTTAGTAAATAATTGAAAAGGATAAAATAGTCATTTGAGCATTTATCTTTCTCTATAATATCCCAAATAAACATTGGATAACTAAAAATAGTCCAATCCAGACATCTAATCCCATGACTAAACAAGCATAAGATACAAATTTAGTTCAATCAAATAGTCTTAGGATAATGTATCCCAAGACTAATAGTTCGATGGATTACAATCCCCCTTTATCCAGTCCGTCCAAACAAATGCACCCTAAGGTCAATGGTTTAAGAACTTTTTGTTATGTACTTATCTCTCTCTCTCTCTCTTAAAGATTAATCACTTAACTTTGTTGATATATACAATTGTCTTTTCTTCCAATGTAAGTGCAAATATATATACTCTTTTTATATTTGGAATAAGAAAATAAAAGACAAAAAGAAAGAAACAATTAAAGAAGAAAATGTTTGCTATTTCTGCTTGGTGAAACTGTTTAATATTTATGCTTGGTGTGATTGTTTATTTTTATTTCCTTATTACTTGTACGAGTAAGAAATAATGTTCTCGTATAATCTTATTAATCAAGTCTGCGATCCTCCAAACGTCGTCGCTTTACTCCCTGAAAACACAAACGTGAGCTAGCCGGCGGGTGTATGCCGGATACCTCTTCGATGCCTAAGTCAGCCAAATAGACAAATAGACAAAAGCTCTATGTATTCGGGAATCAAAGTTGTGCTACTTGTACATAGGTTATGTTGTGAGCTTTTATAGGTTTCGCGTGGCACAATCCTAGTAGGACTATTACTCCTCGATATAGAGTCCTCCTAGAAATCACACTCCTAAAAAATAATGATTATCCTTCAACACCCCCCTCACTGCTTAAACCAAGTGAGATGGTTTTGCTTCGGTTGGATGAAGGTATGACCGAGCTAACACTAGCACTTTGTCATACTTAATCCCACGCCTTCACATGTAACTCATAGCTCGGCTCTTGTTCACTTGTACCTCGGTTGCCTGTTGAGACTGAGCTAACTTTCAACAAGCTTCGACCGCGCTAATCAAAGCGAGGTTCACCATAAGAAGCCATCATGCCTCGGCTCCGAATGCTATGGTCGAGCTAACTATCTCTACTCCAACTGTGGTGACTATAATCACACTTGGACCGAGCTAACATTCGCCGAGCCCTTTTAACACTTGGACCGAGTTACCATTTGGACCGCGGTCCACTTGCTAAGCTCTTTTCACCACAGCCTAAAGAACGGCTCATTTACCATGCCTTGGTCTAGCTCGCCCCCAATGCACATAAAAACTCCCTCTCAATTGCCCTTTAATTCCGTCTGCGTAGCATGATTGGGATTACCTGTCACCAGCCGAGCTAAAAACCTTAGCCTTTCAACCGTGCTAAAACGCCGCCGGGCTACCGAACAGTTCAGTCAAAAACGTCTTTTCAGTCGCTGCAAAACTGAATCGCTTTCTATTCCATGGACACGTGGCTGACCCCCATTGGTCAAGCACAGCTGTCCCAGCCGTCTTCGTACTTCGCGTATTTTGAACAGTCCCACATTTTCCATACGCTTCAAACAAAAACCCTATGCTTTGAATCCATCACTTCTACTATTCATCATTCTCTCTCTTTTGCTTGAGCCTCCATTTTTGCAACCTCAATACCTGCGAAGCTCTTCCTCGCGACTTCGATCTTCATCAACTCGTCTCCATACTTGTAAGTAACTCAATCCCATTTCCTATTTCTTTCCTTTCATCTTGCGAATATATACATAATATGGATATATATATATACTCATATATATTAGAAAACATACTCTGTAGTTTTGATGATAATAGGAAGAACAGATAGCACCAAAAACCAGACCCCCAAACCATAGGTTTTAAGAACACACCCTCTAGATTCAAAAAACATGAAGTTTGAATCTAGAATCGTGGTGTGACTGAGCTAAAAACCCGTTTGGGTAACTCAAGGCTTAGGCATAACCGAACTAAAACTTCACGCCGTACCTGTAGTTTCAATAGGTCTAAGCACCTTCTGTTTCATTTAGCCAAGCTAGCGAACTGTATTAGGTTCGCGCAATACCATGCTAGAAAGCCTCAACCACCGACCGAGCTACAACTTGGGGCTAAACCAGCTCTCTTAGTCAAAACCGAACTAAGAATGCTGCACCATAAGTTTCAACTGGGCTACGAACTTCTTATTTACTTAACCGAGCTAAAGTCCCTCACTCAAACCGAGCTATGAATGAACAGTGTCCCATGTAGCCGAGCTAAGACAACATTTATTTTACCTTCGTTACTTTTAGCACGGTCCATCGATCTGTGCTTAACACTTTTTCTTTGCACTTTGCAGACTGACTTAGGTTGGCCAGGCACACCTTTGCACGCTCAACCGAGATACTGAAGGTCATCTCAACGCCGAGCTAAATTATACGTAATTTAAGGCCACATTGGGAAGTATCAATTTTTAGTGAACTCTCCAGGGGCCATAGCCGAGTTCCGAAAGGATTACCAAATTCCAGACGATGTCCACCTCTTACTAGCCGAACTAGACACCATTCCTTGGGGAAAACCGGGCTTCGTCCATTTCAACGTTATTTCCATCATAGAGGCTGGTCTCTGATTCCCTGTACAGCCCTTTCTTTGTGAATTCCTCAGACAAACCAGACTCTGCCCTACCCAGCTTAGCACCAATTCATATAGGATAATAAATGGCATCGCCGAGCTAAACCGCCGGCTTGGCCTCAACCTCGGTTTGGCCGAGCTATTTCACCAGTACTTTCTAGGCCAGAACGAAGATGGCTGGGTTTATTATTTAAGAATAAGACGTCGCCGAGAAAAGATAATAAAGAACACCCCAGATAAAGATGTAAATGACGACGATTTTTTCTGGGTTTCTGGGAATTTTGAAGACCAGGAGACCCAGATCCCAAGCGACCTAATTAACTGGAACAAAGGAGTCGCCGGTATAAATACCTCGGCTCAGTGTCGTGCTTTCTCTACTTCGTTGTTCTTATTCTCAATCGTACTAACCATTGTCTTTTTCCTTTATGCAGACTTGAACCATTTAAAGTCATTGTACAGTTACCCCAACCTTGACACACTCCGCGCCACACTGAGATATCCTAATCGAGGTTGGGCCGAGCTACTCAACTTTGAGCCGACGTATAGATACAGCAGCAAGCGAAAGACCAGGGTGACAGACTTCCTGTTAGAGCCTTCGCCAAAACCAGATCCAACCTTGCCTCAAATTAACCTAATCCCTTTAACTGCAGAACAAGAAATAGCTAAGAAGAGAGCAATAAGGACCCTTATCACCGAGACAAACCAACCCGAGGTACCACAAGCCGGTCAAACACAGCCGGCCGTGGTAGCCCTTCTAACCGCTCAGCCGTCCTCATCCCGGCCAAGCAAACATGCTTGGACTTCCACCACCGAGCCACGCCTTGTTGATGAGGATGAAATAGTGCTTCCCCAAACCACGCCACCGAGCCCCTAGCCTGAGCATTCTGACCGGGCTAGCTCTTTTGAATGGGCACCAAAATGATCCTACCGCAACCGAGCCATCAGAGACACAGATTCAGTGGTGGCAGACAAAGACCACACGCTTGCCTTCAACCTGGCTAAGAGCGTGTGCTTGCCCCCTGATATGGAACATCATGAACATTTGACCGAGCTAAAGGCCATCCGGTTAGCGACGAAGTCAATGGTGCTGGTAAGTACTCCTTCTAATCGTCTTTTATTCTGTACTTTGCTCGATTTTTACTCATATTTGCCATTTCTCCTTTCGCAGGCCATGCAGAAAAATCACATTACGCATAAGCGAGTGTTGGAACTGCGCAAGCCGACAAGGCTGGCTGTGGTTGAGGCTGACAACAAAACGGTCGAGCTAAACGAGGCCAAACAAAGAATGACCGAGCTACGATCAGAGGTCGCCCGACTCACCGGACTAGTCGACTTGGTGGAGGCGGACAAACAAAAGGCTTTGGCCGAGCTGAAGGACCGCTATCTGCGCGAGTTGGCTAAGGTCGAGAAGAAGAAGAGTGACGAAATAACCAAGCTGGAGAAGAAGATAGAAGACGCAGAAGACCGCGATTACAAGGAGGGCGAAGCCACTTATATCCAGCAATGCGAAGCTGCTAAGGATATATTTTTTAAATGTGGGTGGAAGATAGTTGTGGCGCAGCTCGGTCATGGCCAAGAGACCGAGGTCTTCCTGAACCCTCCTCCACATTTCATACCGAGCTACATGGCAGAGTACGCCCACGCCATTCAACAAAAATTTCTTTAAGTTGACGATGATAAAGAAGAATCTGAGCCCAACAACGCCCCGACCGTCAATGATCCCGCTGTTCAGCCAGCTTGGGTGGAGCCACCGGTGGAAGACTTGGTTGACAACGTGACCAAGCTACCTGTTGAAACCGAGCTTCGAGTTGATCTGGATGCAGATCTTGACGACCTCTTTTCTTGATTTTTTTCTTTTCCTTATTTAACGAAAAAGTTTGTAACCGGGCTGAGGCCCACCTTTTGTACCTTTGATTTAAACTTTGAATGAAAGCTTCTTTTGTTTCAACTGTTTGTTCGGTTAACTCTATGCTTGCGCTTATTTTCTTACCATAAATGCATGAAATATAACATTTTCTGGCCGAGATACCTATCTCGGTCTTAACCTTGTAATCTGTTTGGCCATACCTGCCAACCTCTTCATCCTAGATCCTTATCTCGGCTGAAGAGTACTTAAATTTTGTTATTCCAGCCAACCACTCTTCAGCCTAGATCCTTATCTCGACTGAAGAGTGCTAAAAGTTTGTTATTCCAAGCAAGCACTCTTCAGCCTAGATCTTTATCTCAGCTGAAGAGTACTAAAAGTTGGTTATTCCAGCCAACCACTTTTCAGCCTAGATCCTTATCTCAGCTGAAGAGTACTAAAAGTTGGTTATTCCAGCCAACCACTTCAGCCTTGATCCTTATCTCGGCTGAAGAGCACTAAGTGTTGATTTTTCCAGCCAACCACTCTTCAGCCTAGATCCTTATCTCAGTTGAAAAGTACTTAAAGTTGGTTATCCCAGCCAACCACTTCAGCCTTGATCCTTATCTCGGCTGAAGAGCACTAAGTGTTGGTTTTTCTAGCCAACTTCTTCAGCCTAGATCCTGATCTCGGCTGAAGAGAGCTCAAAGTTGGTTATTTCTGCCAATTTAGAGCTAAGTGTTTGGTTATTCATGCCAAACTTCCTACAGCCTAGATCCTTATCTTCGGCTTAGGAGAAGTGTTAGTTTTTCCAGCCAACCTCTTCAGGCTAGATCCTGATCTTGGCTAAAGAGAGCTCGAAGTTGTTTATTCCTGCCAACCTAGAGCGAAGTGTTTGGTTATTTCTGCCAAACGTCCTGCAACTTAGATCCTTACCTTGGCTTAGGAGAAGTGTTAGTTTTTCCAGCCAACCTCTTCAGCTTAGATCTTGATCTTGGCTAAAGAGAGCTCAAAGTTGGTTATTCCTGCCAACCTAGAGCGAAGTGTTTGGTTATTCCTGCCAAACTTCCTGCAGCCTAGATCCTTATCTTGGCTTAGGAGAAGTAAGTATTGGTTTTTCCAACCAACTTCTTCAGCCTAGATCCTGATCTCGGCTGAAGAAAGCTCAAAGTTGGTTATTCCTGCCAACCTAGAGCCAAGTGTTGGTTATTTCGGCCAACACTGCTTTCATTGCCCCTAGCTTACTAAAACAACTTTTACAGAAGCAAACAATTTATGCTGAAAAAGAAACTACTTGTTTTATTGAAAAAAGAAAAACTACAAGTACATTAAAGAAAAGCTAAAAATAAAATAGTTTGAGATTGGCGGTGTTCCACGGCCTGGGAATGGTCTTGCTGTCTCCATCTTCCAAGTGATATGCCCCTTTGCCTGCTAATCCAACCACTTTGTATGGTCCTTCCCAATTAGGCCCTAACTTGCCATCTCCGGGTACTTGAGTATTTCCCATTACTTTGCGCAATACCCAATCTCCAATCTTGAATTGCCTCGGATATACTGTCTTGTTATATTTTCTGGATAACTCTTGCTGATATGAAGCGATGTGGACCAGTGCTCTTTCTCTTCTTTCTTCAGCTAGGTCAAGTTCCAAGGTTATGGCTTCTTCATTCAAGTCTGGGTCAAAATTTTCACTTCTAATTGTGGGGAGGCCGACTTCTAGTGGGATTACTACCTCCATGCCGTAGGCTAAGGAGAATGGAGTTTCTCTAGTTGAACGCTGAGGTATGGTACGGTAAGCCCATAAAACATGAGGGAGCTCCTCAGCCCACTTGCCTTTTGCTTTCTCCAGCCTTTTCTTCAATCCATCTAAGACAACTTTGTTTGATGCTTCCACCTGGCCATTTACTTGGGGGTATGCTGGTGTAGAATTGTAGAATTCTATCTTGTATTCTTCACAAAAGCCTCTAAAAATTTTGCCATCGAACTAAGTGCCGTTGTCCGATATTAGAGCTTTTGGTATGCCGAATCGAGTGATGATATTCTGCCAGACGAATTTCTTTACGTCTTTCTCTTTGATCGATGCGAGTGCTTCTGCTTCCACCCATTTGTAAAGTAGTCTGTTGCTGCAAGAAAGAATTTTCTGTTGCCGGGTGCCGTTGGAAGTGGTCCTACTATGTCCAAGCCCCACATTGCGAAGGGCCATGGGCTAGTTAATGGTAGAAGCTCTCTAGCTGGTTGATGTATTTGATGTGCGAACTTCTGGCATTTCTCGCACTTCTTGACATACTTCTCTGAATCTGTTTGCATGTATGGCCACCAATATCCTTGTGAAATTGTTCTGTAGGCCAATGATCTTCCTCCTTGGTGGCTTCCTCATACGCCTTCGTGTATCTCAAACAAGAATGCTTCGACCTTACTAGGATGGACACATTTCAGGTAGGGCCCTGTGAAGGATTTCTTATACAAGGCCATTAATGGAGAAAGCCAAAATCGCTGTGACTTTGCTCTTATTTTGTTAGCCTCTTTCTTCTCTTCAGGTAAAATGCCGTCTTTTAAGAATACTATAATGGGATCCATCCATGAAGGGCCTAGTTCAGCGCAACATACTTCAGCTGCTTCAGGTTCTTCAATGCTTGGTCTTGGTAGGAAGTCGATCAGCAATGGATGTGGGATGGATGTATCCGCCATCAACGCAAAGCCTGCTAGTTCATCTGCTCTGTTGTTTTCTTCATGGCCGATCTGCTCTATCCGTACTACTTCGAATTTCATGATCTCTTTTCTGACTAACTCTTGGTACTTAGCCATCCTCTCATCTTTTGCCTCGTAGTCGCCTGAAATCTGGTTTACTACCAGCTGGGAGTCGCTGTAAACCATTAGCTCGGTGGCCTTCATGAAAAGTGCTGATTTTAGGCCTGCTAAGAGTGCTTCATACTCCGCCTCATTGTTTGATGCTGGGAAGCCAAGGTTGACTACTTGTCCCACCACTAGGCCATCTGGTGAGATGAGAACTATGCCAAGTCTTGCACCGTGCCTGTTAGATGCTCTATCCACAAAGAGCTTCCACATCTCTCCAACGAATAGCTTCCAGCAGGTGGAGGGGTCAGATGATGTCTTGGGGTCATGAGTATTGGTCATGAGTATTGCTGATGTCTTCTTTCAAGTCCACACCTACTATTTGTCCCTCAATGTCTGTTTGAACCAAGTTTTTACTTGTTGATGAGTCTTCGCCAAGCATAGCGCGATCTGCCTCTTCCTCATTTTCTTCAATTCGGTGTATCTGGGCATCTTGTTTTGGGGGTTGCGCAGTTCTTGCGACACTTTCCATCCCCTTTTCTGTTGTGCCAGTCAAGTCAACTGGGCAGATATTGTGGCTTCCTGGTGTGAACTTTGCCACAAAGTCTGCTAAGGCTTGAGCTTTTATTGCGGTTCTGGGTTGAACTCCACCGCCCACTTCAAGATTAGCCCAGAAAAGTTCGCCCTCTCAAACAAAGCTTTTAATGGAAAAGCTGTTAGGACGATTATAGTGTGGACATGGAAATAATGCGATAGTTTCCTAGAGGCCATCATCAGGGCTAAGGCCAGTTTTTCGAATGGTAAGTACCGGGTCCCTGCGCCCAGCAAGGTCTTGCTGACATAAAAGATGGGCAGGTATTGGACTCTTTCCGCTCTGACCAACACCGCGCTGACTGCGTGCTGTGAAACTGCCAGGTACAAAAATAGCTCTTCTCCAGGTATTAGGGTTACTAGCAACGGTGGAGAAGACATGTATTCTTTCAGGCTTTCTAAGGCACGGTCGCATTCTTCATCCCACTCAAACTTGGCCTTTAGTGCTTGGAAGAATGGTCAACATCTGTCTGACGACCGACTTATGAACCGGTTGAGTGCAGCTGCCATGCCAGTGAGATACTGCATTTCTTTTACTGAGTTGGGCCTCTCTAGATCCTGAATTGCTTTGATCTGAGAGGGGTCTGCTTCTATACCTCGGTTGGTCACCAGAAAGCCTAGGAATTTGCCTGATCCTACGCCGAATGCACACTTGGATGAATTCAGACGTAACTTGTTCTTCTTCAGGATCTGGAACATTTCACCTAGGTCCCTGAGATGGTCCTTCTCCTCCTTGCCTTTGACCACCATGTCATCTATGTAAGCTTCTATTGTTCTGCCTAACAATGGTTCAAACATCTTGGTGACCATTCGTTGGAATGTTGCCCCTGCGTTTTTTAGGTCAAAGGGCATGACCTTATAACAATACAACCCTCTGGGCGTTGTAAAAGATGTGACCTCCTGGTCAGGCTCATACATAGCGATCTGATGGTAACCTCTATGCACATCAAGGAAGCTAAGCCGATTATGGCCTGCCGTCAAGTCTACCAGTTGGTTTATCCTGGGTAAGGGAAAGCTATCTTTTAGGCATGCCTTGTTGACTGTTTTGTAGTCCATGCAAACACGCCATTTTCCATTCTTCTTTGGCACCACCACCGTATTGGATATCCACTTGGGATAATGCACTTCTCTGATAGCTCCTGCCTCTAGAAGGTTTCCCACTTCTTCCGCCATTATCTCGGTGTGGTGCAGTGCTGATCTGCGAGTGTGCTGTATAATTGGTCTGGCAGTTGGGTGGACATTTAATTGGTGATAGATGAAGTTTGGGTCAATGCCAGGCATTTCATACGGCGTCCAGGCGAACACTTCGATGTTAGAGGTTAAGAATTCCATGACCTCTATTCTCTCAGTGCTAGACATAGATGAGCCGAGCAAAAAGAACTTTTCTGGGTTCTTTTCATTTATCCTTACCTGTACCAAGTCTTCCACTGCCTTCTGTTCAGCGGCTTTGCCAACATCTACAAACAGTTCATTGCTCTCAGGTTCTTCCACCATTTGTACATACCCTTTGGCAGCCAGGCTGCCATTCACTGTGACGAAGCATTGTTTGGACATAATTTGGTCTCCAAAGACCTCTTCAATTACTCCAGCTTCGTTGGGGAACCGTAATACTTGATGGTAGGTTGACGTTACCGATCGCATGGCGTGCAACCATGTCCTCCCCAATTATGTTATAAATGGAAGCGACTTTTAATACCCAGAATTCCACCTGTTTCGTCATGCTTCCTGCTCTGACTGGGAGGATTATCTTGCCCACTGGCCACTCTAGCATTGAGTTGAATCCAATCAGGGGAGATGTTGCAGGTGCCAAGTCCTTGTACTTCAGTTTCAGTTATTTGAAGGTTTCGTAATACATTATCTCACATGAACTTCCTTGGTCAATCAGAATCCGCTTGATGTCAAAATTCTTGACGCGTAGAGTGACAGCCAATGCATCATTGTGAGGGCAGTATATCCTTGCTAAGTCTCTGTCTGAAAAAGATATGACATTTGTAGCCTCTGTTCTCCCCTTTTTGATGGCAGGTTGTGCACTTAATACCTCCCTTAAGTGCTCAGCCTTTTTGATCATTCCCCTGAGCTCACAAACCCGCTCAGGTTCGAATACTCCATGTATTACGTTAATTACGCCTTGAGGTGAGGCGTCGGCCGGCATTCCTTTTGGGTTGTCACGGTTCTAGGGGGCTGGCTATGTCCCTCATTCTATGTACTGGTCCAGGTGCCCCGCTGCCACTAACTCCTCCAAATGCTGCCTCAACGGTGTGCAATTTTCAGTGCGGTGCCCCTTTTCATCATGGAAGGTGCATCGGGACCTCTCGTCATAGTCTTTTTGTGCTTCTCCAACCTTTGCTGGCCATCGGACGAAAGGTTCATCACGTATTTCACTGAGAATTCGGTAGATCGGTTTCTTGAACACCGTGGTAATGGCGGTGCGAACTCTTAACCACCTTTTGTCTGGGTCCTCTCTGTTGGCCTGCCTGCCTCGCCCACTTTTGCTTGATCGTTCTACCGTATTGACCTTTGCTGTAGTCTTTTTATCTGGCATTGCTGTCGCACCAGATTTTGCTTTAGCACGGGTGCCATCCTCCTTCACCCGAATATGCTGGTGCACTCTTTCCATCAAGGCCTCCATTGTGAGGGGTGGCGTCATAGTAATTGAGTCTCTCAATTTGTTGCCGCTGGCAGGCCTCGTTTGTATTGTGCAATGGCGAGGTTTGTAGGGCAATCCCCAATCTGGTTGAAGGTTTCCTAGTAACGACTATTGTAGGATCTCAACGTCTCCTTGTCGCCCATGTCAATAGAGAGTAGCTAATCGATCTCTGCTGGTGTTTTGGTATTCGTTTTGAACCTAGTCACGAACGCCTCTGCCAATTGCGCCCAGGAGGTAGCCTTTCGAACCAGGTTAAACCTAGGCCGCCAAGGCTGGATGGGAAAAGGATGCATATTAAAGCCTTGTTCTGCCGGTATACTGTCATAACCTGGTGAAAGTGGCTTAGGTGCATGTAGGGGTCTGTCTTGCCTTCATAAGTAGTGAATTTGGGCTGGTGAAAGCCCGAAAGTAGTGGCACGTTCTCAATTGTCGGAACGAATGGCGAGCTCTACAACCTTGCTAATGCTTTGTCCGTTCGTTCGTAGGCAAGGCGCGGTATTGGCATTCCTACCTCAACGCTCCCATGCGTCCGAGGGGCCAACCGCCGAACTGAAACTCTGCGCGGGTCGTGTGCCCTGGTTTCTTCCTTCTATCATGCCTTTTCTTCAAGCACAGTTCGCAAGTCAGATGATCTAGGCAACTCCGTGTGCCTAGATGACGTCTGGTGCATGTGTGAAGGTCGATAGGTGCTTTCCTCAGTATATGACCTCTCAGTTCTCGTTCTCTCAGACCTGGAGTAACGAGTCCTAGAAGTCCTTGATTGCGTATTGCCAGTTCTAAGGCTCCTACTCTCTGCTTGTGATGGTGTGGTATGCCTACCACGATTTTCCGGGTGGTGAGGGGGCGTGTTGTTTTTGCGCCCATCTCCTGTCGCCACCCCTTTTCCTTTTATCTGGTGCTTCATTGACTCCATGTTCGCCACCATCCTCCGTATCAACTCATCCTGCTCTTTCACGTGATCTTCCAAAACTTGAGGGTCCCTCCTCTGCCTCTGTCTTTCAGGGCTTTGAGAGCGACGGGGCTGTTAGCCCACATTCCCCTTGTATCCCTCCGGGGGTTCTATCGCTGGGGTTCTAAATTCGCCATGGGAGGGATAAAAGGCAAACCTTCGCCCCTCCCACCCCCCTCTGGGGTTTGTCCGTTAATAGCGGATTGCGACAAGTCTTCATTGTGCGCCATTGCTTCTAATCTGGAGAGGAAAACTTGATCAAGAGATTTTGTTCTTTCTGGATTTCCCACAGACGGCGCCCATTGTATGAGCAAGAAATAATGTTCTCGTATAATCCTGTTGATCAAGTCTGCGATCCTCCAAACGTCGTCGCTTTACTCCCTGAAAACACAAACGTGAGCTAGCCGGCGGGTGTGTGCCGGATACCTCTCCGATGCCTAAGTCAGCCAAATAGACAAATAGACAAAAGCTCTATGTATTCGGGAATCAAAGTTGTGTTACCTGTACATAGGTTATGTTGTGAGCTTTTATAGGTTCCGCGTGGCACAATCCTAGTAGGACTATTACTCCTCTATGTAAAGTCCTCCTAGGAATCACACTCCTGAAAGATAATGCTTATCCTTCAACACTCCCCTCACTGCTTAAACCAAGTGAGATGGTTTTGTTTCAGTTGGATGAAGGTATGACCGAGCTAACACTAGCACTTTGTCATACTTAATCCCACGCCTTCACATGCAACTCATAGCTCGGCTCTTGTTCACTTGTACCTCGGTTGCCTGTTGAGACCGAGCTAACTTTCAGCAAGCTTCGACCGCGCTAATCAAAGCGAGGTTCACCATGATAAGCCATCATGCCTCGGCTCCGAATGCTATGGTCGAGCTAACTATCTCTACTCCGACTGTGGTGACTATAATAACACTTGGACCGAGCTAACATTCACTGAGCCCTTTTCACACTTGGACCGAGCTACCATTTAGACCGCGGTCCACTTGCTAAGCTCTTTTCACCACGGCCCAAAGAACGGCCCTGTCACGCCCCAAACTCGCCCCGAAAAGTTTGGCAACGAGACCGGCCAGTAATCCTAGATTACCACAGGCCTTCCTGGACAAAACATAACTAAAACGAGGCTCGCAGAAGCACATACAAAATATAAAGAGTCCAAGAGCTGTGCATTTATATGAACAAGTTTAATATACATGCCAAAAATGATAAATACATACTATTTCACATAACATGATCAAGAACACCACATAAGTATCTGCTACAAATAACAAAAAAAGACAAAACTCTCTCACGGCCTTCCAGGCCTGGCCCCAGCTCGGAGGCACTCAAAACTCCCAGTTAGGCTTCAAAACGGCAGCTCGGCTCAAGACTCCGCCTAGGCTTGGCTTCCTGAACGCTCACCTATAAATACATAACTACAAATAATGAGCTTAAGCTCAGCGAATAACATTAAAGTAAAGGGTTAGTGAACAAAATCCAACATTTTATATATACAGTTATAAACAATCAACAGTCATTAATGGCATAATCCACAGAACCTTTCATATCAGTTTATCATTTAACAGTCTAACGGTCTAACGAGATCTCGTAACTGGCCATACTAGATTTGCAATTGGGACATTCGTTCACAGTTTAAAATCACCTTTCAGAACATATCATATCATAACATATCACTTTTAAACATAGTTCATAATAACATAACTTTACAGAAATGTTACTCACAGTGGGTTTCCAAAACCGGTTGCACGGTCTACGAGGTTTGTCCTGCAATTAGCATTATAAACATTTCTTAACATACATTACCATCATACATTAAATCATTCTTGCCTCTCTTTCTTTCCTTCACTTTAATTCATGCCATTACATTCATTCTTTCCTTCATTTCACGTTCATTTCATGCTCATAAGATGCTGAATGATGCAATTAACATGATAAAATCAAGTATACAACTTCCCCAAAAAGTTCCTGAAATAAGCCTTCCCGCTCGAGCGCCACTTTGTCCGCTCGAGCGGACTGTAAACTGTCCAAAACTGCTGGGAGGTCGATATCTACGCTCGAGCGGGATTCCCTCCGCTCGAGCGGGCCATGCAAAAATCCGAAACTCTAGTTCTTCTTCAAGCTTCCATTCTCTACTTTACAAAATCAATTTCCATTATATGAATTCCATAACCCAAAATACTTGAATTCATCTTAAATCAACATCAAAACTTCAATTCAAAACCCATATGCATCTGTTACAAGATCAAACCCATGAACATGTATATAAAAGCTTCATTTTCAACTTCCATGGAGGTTTTGAGGAAGAACCTCCTTTAAGCCAAATAAACATGAACCAAACCATTCTAAACCATGATCTTAAGTTCAACATGCAAAAATCAATAATCTACTACAAGAATTTAACGAGAATCCTTACCTTAATCACTTAAGAAGCTTGATTTTCCCCCCTTTTCCTTTCTCTTGTTCTCCCTTTTCTTCTCTTTCCCCGAACTCTCTCTCTCTCTCTCTCTCAGATTTTCCTCTTTTTAGTTTGAGTCAAATGAGTCAAAAAGCAAAGCATCCTTATCTATTAATATATATATATATACATCAAATAACCCATAATGCCCACAACACTTGAGCCAAACAAGGCCCTTGTTCTTATAAATAGAATTGTGCTATAACACTCGAGCCAATCGGGACCTAGCGAATCAGACGAAATTCAGTCTTCAATTTATTTTCTCAAAAGCCTCTAAAAATTCCCGGTATCATATAGGCGTGTTCAATTTCATTTTCTGAACCCATTACAGTCATCCATTTCAGTCCCGAAGTTGTAGCATCAACAGATATTTTCTAAAGCAACCAGATATTCTTCAATAAATTATATTAACACATAATTAATTACCGAAAATTAAATCATACAGTTCCGGGTCATTACAGGCCCATTTACCATGCCTTGGTCTAGCTAGGCCCCAATGCACATTAAAAACTCCCTCTCAATTGTTTATTATTGATCTATCATGCAACTCTCTCTTTCTTTTTTCTTCACAATTATAAAAAAAATGTAAAATAGTTTGTTAATTATAAATATTGCACCCATAAGTTTTTTACATGTATGGAAAATAATTTTTCAAACATAATCCGTGCACAGCACTAATTAAAAACTTTTCATTGTGACACAATCATAATTATTGAATATTAATAAAACTAATGTAAAATTCATTTCATTAATAATTGTAACTATACAACATAAAATTGTATTTCAAATATGATATAAAAATATGGTAAATAAATTGAACATGAAAGAATGCTTCCATTAAGGGTAAATTACAAATACACCCAGGGGCGGAGAGATGTGGGGGGCGGGGGGGTCACGTGCCCCCCCTGACTTTTGAATTTATTATTCTTTTTTTTCTTAAGATTTGTTTGTGCCTATATACACTTACACAGCAGCCCAGCCCACTTTGACTAAAAAAAACTGACACGCACACAAGGTCACAATTTCTAAACACAATACTAACACACACCCAAACACGCTGATACAACTCTAATCAAATTATTTATTTATCTTTTTTATTCATGAAAAACGGCAGCAAGGTTTTTTTTTTTTTCTCTCTCTCTTTTATCTCTCTCTGTTGCTTTGTAATTTATCAACTTGTGATTCACCAGATTAGAATCACATAAGACAAATTTAGAATCACAGTACAACCTTGATATCTTATTTTTATTGTTTACAAGTAACTTTATTTATGATTTTTTTAAATAAAAATTATGAGTATCAATTTATAGTTATTTGTTAAGTTTTGATTTGTAAAATTTTTTTATTTGTTATTATTTACGTTAAAATAAGAGATTTTGATATGCTAAAATTATGAATCTTAATTGGTGGTGATTTATATTAAAAGTAGGCATTTTGGTTTGTTGTTGTTTGTGCTGAAATTAGGGATTTGATTTGTGCTACAATTAAAAATATTGATTTATAGTATTTGTTATTTAAATTAGGGACTTTCATTTGTTATAATATAGGTATATTAGAAATTTTATTTGTTGTGATTTGTGCTAAATTTAAATTTTTTGATTTGTATTAAAATTGAAAATTTTGATTTGTGGGGATTTGTGATTTTGATTATGAATTTTTATTTTTATTTTTGTTTTTAAAAACAGTTATGGAGAAATATTTCAAAAGAAAATCAAAATTGGAATCATCTCTTCCTCAAGAAGAAGATTATAATTATTCTTCCGCAAAACAACTTGATTAATATATTATCGACATGCTCTCTAGTAGTGAGCTATCAATATTGAATGGAATTGCCGATCTTGCTAAGAAAATGGTGGAGACTGGAAGAGACAAATTATATCCATTGGTGTATTTGCTCTTGACTTTAACATTAATCTTGCCTGTTGCAACTGCTACTGTTGAGAGAGTATTTTTAGCTATGAATATTGTGAAGAATCGGTTGCAAAACCGAATGGGTGATGAATGAATGAATGATAGCTTGGTTGTCTACATTGAGAGAGATTTTTGATGGCATTGACAATGATTCTATTATGGAAAGATTTCAAAAGATGAAAACTTTATCGAGGTCAATTGTAAAAGTTTAAAATTAAAAAAGTTTTTGTAATGAATATTAATTTTTAATATTTAATATTAGCTTGAAAAATTATTATTATTGATTAGGGAAGAAAAATTTTGAGATTATAATAAATAAGTGCTCCCTACATTAAATTCTTGGCTCCACCACTGAATACACCTCTTGAGATTTGCTCAAAATTTGGATTACCCCTTGCTCAAAATAAAATTTTTAACTGTTCTCTTATATAATAAAATTATCTGAATTATTAATTGAAATAAATTTATGATATTGGGACTGTTTGTTATAGTTTTTGGGGGTGATTATTGCTTAACAAAAATGTTTGAGACCCCCTTTCCCTCCCACCTCCTTTGACCCCCTTTCCCTCCCATTGGCCAGTTTTTCTTTTCTATTTTTTTTTCTTTTCCTTCTCCTCCAATCACCACCCGCCACGTGTGTGTGGGGGGTGGTGGGGGTGGTGATTGGAGGGGGTCTCTAACAATGCTCATTGCTTAATTTGATTTGGGAGTCTGTGCCAAACTATTTGGTGCAGTTTCTGCTTATAGGCAGAAATAGCTTAAATAAGCTGAAAAAAACTGATTATTGAAAGTTGGGGTGGGGGTGCTTTTACTTTCTGCTTTCTGATTATCAGCTTTTAACTTAAAAAAAGCTCCACCAAACAGGGCCATCATTAAAATTGTTAATTGACTTGATAATTTATTAAAAAATGGGGGTCATTTATTATGAAATTAGAAATTTCAAATGACAGGATGTTATTTACAGAACCATAAAGGATAATTCATATTAAGGGGTTGTTTGAGATGTCCTAAATAAGTGTACTTTTTGTCTTTTTGGATTAAAAAGTTGAGGAAAAAAAGATGGATGTGTTGGGTTAACTTTTTGACTTTTTACAAAAAAATATGTATTAAAAAATTGTATAAATTAGTGTGTAGGAAAAGTTTTGACAATGTAGACTGTACGGTGGCAGTAAGGTTTGTATAGTGGTGTAATAGGGAATGGTTACCTCTTTTTCGGGCAACTATTTAGACTGTGCTTTTTGGCCAATAGGGGCCCACCACAAGTCCCGTTTTGCTAATCGGAACCGTCAATGTGTACAACTTGTCGAGTATTATATGTTTGTAAAAAATCACGTTGATCGGATATCTATAGCTATCTGATCGATTAGTTTTTTTGTCAACCGTTAACTATAACACCATCCATTTTTTTTATACAAAACTGATTTGATCATGTAGTTAGCGATATCCGATCAACGTGATTTTTTACAAGCACATAATACTGGACGAGTTCGACACATTGAACAGTTCGGATCATCAAAACGGGACCTGTGATAGGCCCCCATGGGCCCAACATTACTGTCCAACTCAGTGAATATATATGTATTTTTTTTTTTGTTCCTTTCACGGTACTTTCCCATCAATTTAGTACCTTTCACAGTGTAAAGTTGGTTTGTATTAAAATATTATGTATATTAATTTTTTATATTTTTTATTTGTAAATAGTGATGACTTTTTTGTTTTTTTTTTTGTAACTTTTTAATTTTTTAAATTTTTTCTAACATCTCAAACCAGGTCTAAGTAAACTTCATTTGGTATATTTATAATTTATCCTGTTATCTATATAATAAAGGAGAAAGGTTTTTGAATTTATGTCAAAAATGTATCAGAGATACATTTCAATTAAACGGCTGAGATGATTCCTAATAAATTTCTAACGGTTGAGATCAATTTCTTTCCCTCCCAAACACTCTCTGCTCTCTCTCTCCCACGTCTGCCCAAACCCATTCTCTTCAACTCTCTCTCTCTAACGTTCTCTCTTTAACACCCATAATCTTCTTCAAGATTAGGGTTTCAAAATTCTTTCTCTTCTGAAACTGGCGACTAGAGGTAGCAGATCAGAGAAACCTAAGATAATCTTCCAACAATTTGATTCAAACAGAGATGGATAAGCTCACCACCACCGCCGCTGCTCATCATCACTATCGCCATTGATCACCATCAGTTTTCGAAATCGCAAGGTATTTTACATTCAGTTCTTCAATTCTTTGTCTGTCTTGATCACTATTTTAGGTTGAATTTCCATGAGTTCCCTGCAATCCAAACCTCAAAACAGAGGTATTTTACATTGAGAATCCTGAGGCTTCAGTTTTAGGGCAAAAATTTTTCTTCAATTCTTCAATTCTTTGAGAATCCTGAGGCTTCAGTTTTAGGGCGAAATTTTGAATTAATCATAGTTGTCTATCATCACATTCATTTCAATTTCAGCAAAAAAAAAAAAAAGAAACAACATTTAGCAACCAAGGGTTAATTTCACTTTTATCCTCCTTACAATATCACTATTTTTCTACTTCATCTCTAAACTATCAATCTCATCTAAAGATTTCATCACATTCATTTCAATTTCAACAAACAAAAAAATTCTGATCTTTGTTCATATGGTCCAAACCCCCATTAAATTTGTTGCGGGTGTAATTTGTTCAAAATAGTAGGAAAATTGAGTGTATCCCCACTCCCATATTAGTATTTCAAGAGTATTTAGCAAACTCAAAAGTATTTAGGACCCATTTCATGAATTAGCACCCATTTCCCATTTCATAAATCAAACCCATTTAAACTGAAATAAACACAGATTGGGGCATCTAAACTGAAATAAACACAGATTAGGGCATCTAAATAAACACAGATTGTTTAAACTGAAATAAACATAAATCAAACTGAAATAAACAGATTCCTGAATCTAAATTGGGGCATCTTCAGATTTAACTAATGAAACCCATTAAAACCCATAACATCACAGATTTCAATTTCAACAAACAAAAAGAAACAACATTTAGCAACCAAGGGTTAATTTCACTTTTATCCCCCTTACAATTAACTGGTTTGTCTATATGGTTGTGAAGATCATCATTGAGTGTATGAACTGGTTGTTTATCTTTGCTCTTTATCGCTGTTGTTGGTTGATTATTAAATTGCAAACCTGATTGAACAAAAAGGGCAAGACTTGGTGTATATTATATATATGTATAATATATATAATCAAATCAATTTGAATGCTTGGAAGCTATCTCCTATGATCAAGCAATCCTTATTCTCACCTTCACTGTATATTTTTTCTCTGCTCTGTGAGTCCTTGATATTGGTTTGGAATTCGAAGGGACTCAATAAACAGTTTATTCCTTTATTTATTATGAATAGCATTTAGATAGCCAAATAACAGAGGACAAAACATTTTTCCAAATGAGTTCACTGAGCCATTTCCATTTTCTTTATCTAGAAAATAAATATTTTAAAATAATACAAAACAGTCTCTAGATTTTGAATAAAATATACTTGATCATAGGAGGATTGCAGTTATGAAGATAATTATTCCCTTTGCCTACAGAAAACAAATGCAAATAATTAAGCCCAAAAAAATATAATATACAGATGCCACTGTCAATTAGGACAATGAAAAGAAAAAAAATTAAACAAAGATAAATGCCTCCGTCATCATTTTGATGAGACAGGAAGATGTGCATAGGGGAGGAAAAACACCATACGGGCCATTTTCCATACTATTATTAATTTATGGGTTATTTAGTTTCCATTCTCTCTCAGCTTTTGTAGTTTCCTTCTTTATCCCATCAGAGCTCACTCCGGTAGGTTATTTCTCTCAAATTTTATTGTTTCACTCCTCTCCTTTTTCATCTCTCAACTTTTGTTGTTTTAGCTTTTAATGTTATGGTCTGGTGTGTTATTGTTATTGTTCTGTATTTTTTTCTTCAATTCTTCAGTTCTTTGTGGGTTATGTATATATTATTTTTAGGCTTTGAGAGCATCCCCTCCCGTGAAATTTATATTTTAAAGTTTCCTTTTCCCCTTCCCTTTCTACCTCTGTTACATTAATTTTGTTTCCTACCAATTGACTAAATGAAGAATTATGTTCGAAATCAAAATTTCATTAATTTTTTGGATAACTAAACGAATAATTCTGTTCTTCCTTGCTGATAGAAAATTTACCAACTGGAATACAGGAAGAATTTCCCTTGCTGCAATTCAAACGACGCTGCTCTCCTTTGGCTCCTATCGAACTCGCACTGGCAAGGTAAGATTTCAAACTCGCTCCCTTTCTTTGCTCTTCATCGCTGTGTTGAGTTGTTTGAATTTGTTGTTTGAATTGTTTGAATTCTGTTTGATGTGAATCCCTGACATTGGTTTGGAATTTTAGCAAAAATCTGATTGCAGTGGCGTTTATTAAATTTTTGGTTATATAAATTGTTATTAAGTCCCTCTCTTCTGTTATTGAGTCCCTTCGAACTCGAACTCGAACTCACACTCGCACTCGCACTCGCAAGGTAATTTCAGAATTTTTTTTTTGCGGATTATGTTGATTACTCTCCTCTGTTATTGAGTTTATTTATTCCATTGTGAATAGCATTTAGATAGCCAAATTTCATTTAATGCAGTTGGATTCCCATATAAATCTGTATATGATCTCATTTGTCCATGTTGTGTTTTAACAACAAAACATTCTGCCAAACGAGTTCACTAAACAAAACAGTCTCTAGATTTTGGATAAAATATTAGATACCTTATCCTATATATATACTTGATCATAGGAGGATTGCGGTTATGAAGATAATTCATTCTCTTTGCCTATAGAAAACAAATGCAAATAATGAAGCCCAAAAAAATATGATATACAGATGCCACTATCAATTAAGACAATGAAAAGAATCTATTTCCTTTCTCTTTCGTAGATGTAAGATCGTTCAGTTTAGTGTGTGCCAACACCAATAAATAGAATCTATTTATTACTTCTTTTAATTAAAATTTTAATTTCTTGATTATTAATTTCTTTTCCTATTTTTGATTATTAAATTGGTGTATTTTAATAAATTTCTTGATTTCTAATTTATCTCTTTTGAAATATTGCATTCCAGTATAAAAATTGTTAATTTCTATGTTTGATATTAAAATATTGCATTCCAGTATAAAAATTGTTAATTTCTGTTTTCGATATTAAAGATTTAGATTTTGTGACCAATTTTTATTTTTTTATAGTTATTGTAACAAATTTATTTGATATAAAAACGTGTAGAGATATGAGACAACCAGCGATTCCTTTGTTTTTTTTTCCAACTATGTCAACTCACAATTTCGTTATTCTTTTTTGTTTTCCTCAAAGACGTTCGGTACATACTTGGCAAGGTAAGATTGTTTGTTTGTTTTGATTTCGGTTGTTTTTGGCTCATGGTTGTGTTAGCATTTTTAGGTTCAAACGACGTTGCTCCTCCTTCGGCTCCCTTCGAACTAGGTAAGACTTCGAACTCGCTGTTGTGTTTTTCCCTTTATGAATTCTGAATTTTGAATGTTTTGAATTTTGAATCCTGAATGAGTTTTTGGGATTCTTATTTGGATTTGTCTGAGTTGTTTGGATTTGTAGTTTGAATTCTGAATTTTGAATGAGTTTCTTAATTCTGAATTTTGAATTTTTTGTTTAAATTATTTGGATTTGTTGGTGATAGTTGCAAGTCTTATACTATTTATAGTCATCACTTGCATTGCTTTTGCATGTTTTTCCAAGAACAGTGGCCCAAAATTTGCACAATTTTCATTACTTTGTTTGCTTCCCAGTTCTTGTGAGTTCGTGTTTGCTGTGCTGTTGTATTTTTTGTTGGGTTTGTGTTCACGCCTAATGATGTTTGTGTTTGCTTGAACTGGTTTCTCTGGGTTAAGGGTTCCCAGAATTTGAGATACTATGCTATCTATTATGGAAAATGGATGAAACCAAAATACAACTTTGATGGGCTAAAGATATTTGAGTGACTTTTTAAAAATAGTTTGGATTTAATCATTCTTCTTTAATTGAATTGTCATTTGTGCTTTTAATATAATATATGGAGCATCCTTACGGTAATTTTTAGAATATCCATTTAGTCATGGGGGAACCAAAATTTAAAGCTTAAATAAAAGAAAACTGTCCATGCATTTTTCTTTAATTGAATTGTCATTTGTGCTTTTATTTTATTGCAATTTTCATTAAGTTTATTTAAGAGAATTCGTTACCCAGAGCATATGATTTTAGTTCCATGATTGTATCCATAAATCCTATATCACATCTCTCATGCCCTTCATTAAAATGTAACAGTGGGTGTAAGACTCTTTTGGGTGTTTGTCCAATCTTGGCTTGAAAATGGGGCAAGTAAGACTCTTTTGGGTTTTCTCTTTATTAGTTTTACTTCAGATTTCTTTTGCTGTGTTTCTTTACATGTTTGTTCCAACTGTGTTTTTATTATATTATAAATCTTGCAGCTTTCTTGCTATTTTGAGGTTATAAAAATATATAAGCCTTTGGTTGGATTGTAAGGGGTGAGAAAAGAAAGGAAATGACACAACACATCACACTGGTTTACTGCATGTAAAGGCATTACTGTCATGGATATAAACTATAAGCTATGAGATTTGAGGCCCATGATCACCCATTTTGATTGATTTTAATTCATTTTGGACCATAATGTACCTTAAGGTAGTCTGTAGTTTATGAAAAATTTTAGTCGTGGAATTCTGTTCGAAATCAAAATTACAGCGCTGATAGAAAATTGATTGATTGGAATACAGAGAGAATTTCCCTCGCTACACCTCCTTCGGCTCCCTTCGAACTCGCACTCGCATGGTAAGACTTCGAACTCGCTCCCTTTCTCTACTCTTCATCGCTGTGTTGAGTTGTTTGAATTGTTTGAATTCTGTCTGATGTGAGTCTTTGATATTGGTTTAGAATTTTAGCAAAAATCTAATTGCAGTGGCATTTATTAAATTTTTTGTTATATAAACTGTTTATTAAGTCCCTTCGAACTCGCACTCGCAAGGTAATTTCAGATTTTATTTTTTGGATTATGTTGATTACTCTCTGTTGTATTTTTTTTTAGGTAGATACATTGTGTTCTCTCCTCTGTTATTGAGTTTATTTATTCTTTTATTTATTGTGTTTGTGTGCTCTGATTTTTGTTCCATTGTTAATAGCATTTAGATAGCTAAATTTTGTTTAATGCAGTTGGATTCCCATATGAAATGGCTGAGGTGTGTTCATCTGTAAATTCTCATTCAATTTGGCATACGTGCACATGCACTCACACATGGATATATCTATGTCTAGGCTCTGTATGAGTTATTTACTTTGTGAGTTGTTCCATTGGGGTGTGAGGGAAAAAGCAAGAGACTAAATGCAGAAAATATTTGCCATTGATAGATTTTGCAAAGTATTGTGATACCAGAGACACCAATGTTTAGACCTCAATTTCCTCTCCAAGGTTTGTTCTCTCAAAAAATGGCTCATGTTAAACGTTTTTGACATTGTTGGTATGAAGATTTGAGAAAGTTAGGACTTTGATGAAGAATGTTTTAGTTACATCACAATTTCCTACATTCATCAATTGAACAAGAAGGGTAACACAACATCCAAAGTTAAAAGCAGTGTTGTCTGAACTGAAAATGGTTCAAGGCATGTTAGTATAAGTTCTCTCCTACGAAGGATTAATTTAGTAATATATTTGGGTGATCCACATGGAAATGAAATTATATATTTGATGTAGGAATAAAGAAGCTTTCAATAATATAAGGATCGTTTGTTTTTTAAATCATTGACTAGCAAGCATAGCATTGTAACATACAATACAATGAAGTAGAACTGTGGACAAAACATGTTTGTGTGCGTATACATGATATGAACTGCTTATCTGCAAGCCAGTAAATGATTGTGATAAAATAAACACTGATTTACAATTTCTAAGGTGCACAAAAGATCTCTTCCTGATTTGGAAACAAATTCTATCTGTCCAAAATAAACCAGTACATAAAAGTGATTAACAGATACTAGATTTTAGTTTGGTCCACTTCATGATGATGCATATAACTAAATGAAATAGTGAAATTTTGTGGGGATTACCTTGGCTTAGAAGTTAGGAGTAGTTAACAAGCGAAAGACGCAATCATGTATTTCCATAATTATCTGATAGAATTTTTATGCCCTTTTGAGGAGCCTTATATTACCACTAGAATTAAGAAAGTGGAAAACAAAAAGTTGAAGTCTGTAAAACAGGAACTAAAATGAAAACATAAAACCAACAAGTTCTCTGTGACAACCCTCGCCACTGATTACTGCTAAACTGTGACTGAACATGATAAGAAACTGATTAGGATGAAATCCTAAACTGATTGCATGAGTATATTGTTTGATTGCATTTCTATCTGTTTATCAATTGATTGATCTGTTCATGTTTTAAGTTTTGAACTGCAAATTGAAGGCCTTATCGACGGCCAAACTAGAATTGATTAGTGTTATATGTTAATTAGAATTTATGTGATTTTATGGTAGATTTAATTTAAATTTGATTTGGAATGATTAAATTGGATTAAATAACGTTAAACTACTTGAACCTAAGTAATTACAATTGTGCCATTGAAGTGGGCCACTTTGTTAAACCTTGTTTGGAGCTTATTTCTACCTCATTTGTTCACCTTCTTGAGACCAACCGAATGAGAGAGGGAGTTAGGAGAAAAACTTGATTTCACTAGAGTTTTGCTTGGAGACTTGAAGAATTTGGAAGAGAATTGTGTATTTGAGCTTCTAGACTTGAAATTGAGGACCTAAGGTAGGATATTTATCCTTTAGTTTATGAATTCAAATTGGTTCTTGCATGGTTCATGAGTCATTAGAGTTCTAAGTCAAGAATTAATTTGTAAGAGTTGAATTGAGACTTAATTCATGCATGCATATACACATTGTTGAGTTTTGAGGTTGATTTCATGGAAATCCTCACATGCATGTCTATATTCTAGCTATGGTCCATGAATTCATCATGTTTTTGAGTGAATTGACTCATTTGATCAAGTATTTGAAGCTTTGATTTCAATTGAACACTTGCATGTTACATATACATTATGTTCTTGAAGTTTTGTTTGGCTTGTGTTTAATTGAACTACCTTTGGGCTTTGATTTTGCAAATTGATCTTTGAAACATGTCATATTATGAGTTTTAAAGTGTTTTCCAAAAAATTAGCCCAAAAGGATCGAATTTGATACTTTAAATGTTGAATTTGAGCTTGGAGGTTCAATCTGGAAATTCCAGATTTTGGACCCATGCTCGAGCGTAAGACTTCACGCTCGAGCGTACACTTTGAGTACATGCATCCCGCTCGAGCGGGGAAAGTAACGCGCGAGCGTGAAATGCGTGTATCCAGTACTTTCCATGTGTTTACAGTCCGCTCGAGCGAGGGAATGCACGCTCGAGCGAGGACTTGTATCTCACGCTCGAGCGAAGGTCGAGCGCCCATCAAGCGTGAATTGCATGCATCCAGTACTTTTGCTTAAGTTTACAGTCCGCTCGAGCGAAAGAAGTCACGCTCGAGCGGAGCTCCTTTGTCTACATGTTCGCTTGAGCGTAGAAAGCCACGCTCGAGCGAGACCCCTGGTTTCTGAAAATTTTGAAAAGTGTTTTAAAGTGCATTTTTGTATCCTCTTTCTATCCTAGGCATTCCTAGGCCTAGTTTAAGGCATCTTGACGAGGATATTGACGTAGAACCACACCGAGTCAAGTTAGGGACTAAGTCATTGATTCCCAAGTATGTAACTTAGTGTGTGTTCATTCTATAACTGTGTAGGGTTGGCATCCGATGACGCTCATTAGGTACTTATAGCCCAATGCTCTGTGAGTAACAATGTTGTAAAGATATGTTCAATTATGAATATTCTCTGAAAGATCAACTGTTCTGTTTACTGAAACGTTATTGTTTATTGAATGAATGTTTGTCCTATTTGTAAACTGTATTCGTGGCATCCATAGCAATTTACTGTTATTGTACTGTTACCGCTACTGTCACAGAGATCTCTGTCGGTTCCCATGTTGGAGCCACTATTGTTTACTGTTATGATGGCCATCAACTGACTGTTCGGTCTGTTAAGACCTACTATACTGTTTTGCTATTGGATGTACCACATATAACTGCTATGGTTTCTAAATGACTGATATGACTGTTTAATGACTGAAAGGATATTCATTCTTAACCCCTTTACACAACTGTTATTCACTGGGCTTTAACTCACTGTTTATATTTATATGTAGGTGTCCAGGCACCGGATCGGAGTTAAGAGCGTTGGGTTAGCTCCCTTTTTGTCAAGCCAACCATCGCGCCTCACTTCGAGGTTCCATGTCAGTCCAAGCCAGGGCTTTTTGGGGTGTCTCAGTTCGCCCTTTTGCTTCTGTTCTGTAATACTATAGAAGACTTGTACTGTACTGTGGTAATTAGGGATTTGGTCCCTAACCTGAACGTTGTACACATAGTGTATATATACTTTTGCTTATGAATGTGAATATGTTACAGAAAAGTCTTTTTGCATACAGACTGTCACAGCTCATTGGACATCTTTTATTACTGTTTTGGCTTCCGCCAGCCCCTGTACTCTGTATTACTGTCTTTACTGTTAAGCAGGCCTTCGGTAATCACGGATTACTGGCCGGTTACGGTACTAAACCCATAGGGGCGGGTTTGGGTCGTGACATTCTTTAAGAAGAAAAAAAATTTCAATATATATTTTTTCAGTATCTTTATCAAAAAATAACACAAACTTCACAAATTTCAACATGATACGTATAAATTACAATTATATTTTGATCGTAACATTATTTATACCGTGCCTTTAGGCACGGGCATATACTAGAGATAAGATAGGACTGTTTTTGAAAATATATAAAATGTATTAGAGATACATTTAATATTAACGGCTGAGATGAATTTTAAGTATATATGAATGGTTCAGATTGGTTCAGATGAATGTTGATTGCCGCCTAATATACCCACCTACCCACGTCTGACCCCATCCCTCTCTCACATTCCCCCCTCTCTCTCTCTCTTTCTCTGTTCTTCTTCTTCAACAGAAGCAAAAGACACACCCGATGCTCCTCCACGTCTCAACCCCACCACCTTCCAATCTGTGTAATTTGGGGTTTGATTTCCTGTTTTTGGTGGCCAATACAGACTTACAGGTTAAATCTAACTTCACAATTGTATATTAAAGTTGTATTTATTAATTGTTTGAATTCCTGTTTATTGATAATTCGCGGTTTTCATTATTTTTTATCTTGATTACTATCTCTTCGCAGTGATATGCATATGCATATCTGTTTTACCTAACACAGGCCCTCCATTAGAAATGAGAAGCATAGTGGCAATGGGGGTGAAGAAAAGTGTTGATATGTTGGCTTATACTGCCATGGCCATAACATGTTTGATAGTTTGCCTATGAGAAACCTACCACAATGATCGAACAGAGTAATAGAGTACTTATTTACTCATTTTGATTTTGGTTTTGGTTTTTCTAAACCTTAAATTCATTTGTTAATTAGGTATTTTCTGGATATTATTTTTAGGTATTTTGATTGCCCTAAAACACACAAGTTTGTAAGATTTGGTTTAGTAATATGTGTTTGTTTCCCTTTTTTTTCCCCTTTTTTGGTTTATTTCCTCCTTCTCAATTGAAGGCATCGTTGAGAGCAATTGCCTAATTGTTGTAGTTATTTGGGGTTCAATTGAAGTGTTTTTATGTTAATTTTTTTTATAAATTAACTGGTGCTTCTGCTTTATATAGATTACCTGCTTTATTATATCTGCTTCTGTTAAATTGTTGGATAAATTGTTGGTTGATTATGCTTCAAGTTTTTTATTTTTAATTTTCGTTGGATAAATTGTTGGTTGATTCTGCTCTTCTCTTGCCATCGACCACCGATCGTCTCACCGTCCAGGTTTTGCTTTAAAGTTAATGATTTTGATGTAAACTATTTTAATTTGTTGGGGTTTGATGGGTTTTGATTTCTGAAATTTGAAATGGATTTGATGGGTTTTATTCGCAGAAATCCGCAGAAATTTGAAGTCGTTTCGCTTGAGACATCATCCCTGGGAGCAAGTTTTCTGGCTTCGGCACTTTCCAGCACATCCCCGTGAGTTTACTCTCTCTATCTCTCCTAGAAATGTTTATAGATATATGAATATATAAACATACACCGTCCAAGTTTTGCTTTAAAGTTAATGATTTTGCTTTGGGTTATTGGAACTGCTTATACAATTATATTTAATAATTATGTAATAATTTTCCTTGATTTACTAGCTTTGAGGATGTGTAAGTATTAATTCTTTGCTTCTATACCATTTCTTTGCTTTCATGGACTCTAGAAAGAGTATATTCTTGAAATCTTGAGTAATGAGTTAGGGTTTCTCTTGGTTGGTTCTGTTTTTAATTAAATAGAATGATCATTGTATTTTTTTTTTTCGGTTAAATTTTTTTCGATTAAAGGCATTACAGTTTCTTCCTTAACCTTTTGGTATGATGATGTTGAGAGCAAGAGCCTAATTATAAATTAATAAATACACAAAAACACGACAGTTTTCAGCCTATTTGCGAACAACATTGAGTACAGGATGTTCAAAACCCACCCCCCACGTGAGACATACACACATATATATACATAAACATACACATGAAACTGATTTTGTAAATCGCCTTGAGAACCGGCAAAAAATGAAATTGATGCTTACAAGATTTAACTTCTAAATATTTCCACAAGTCAATTCTCTTTCTAAATGAGAGAAATATAACCCGTTCAAAGTTTAAATATAGTTATTCACCCAAAAAAAAAAAGGCTTAAATATAGTGGTCATTATTGTTAAGAGTTGAGAAATCATTATCGTTAAGAGTTGAGAAATAAGACTGGTCACACAAGTAGTTAAAAGGAAGTGGAAATGATGTAGCTCTTATTCACGAAGACAATAATGCTATGCTCAATTTTAGCAAGTTGAGTAGCTGTTGAATTTAGGGGACCAGAATAGTGTTTTTTCCTTTAAAGCTATAAATCATAGAAGAGCTAGCCATAGAAATGTGGGAATAACAAAGTAGGGTGGTTCAGTTATACTGATCCAAATGAAGTAAAGACATTGTCTCATTTTATGATAAACTTTTAGGGCCTACTACTGCTGACCATGGGGCTAGCGATGACATAAAAAACTATATCAAGAAGCAACTTACTGAATGTCAGAAATGTGAGTTACTCAGGTATGTTGCTCCTGCAGAGATGAAGCACTATGTTCTCACTGAAAGATGAAAAAGCTCTAACAGCTGATAGATATAATGCTATGTTCTTTAAAAAAGCTTGGTCCATTATAGGTGATGATGCGATTGCTTGGATATCTTTTTTCTTCAGTTCTGGTGCTTTATGAGAGAAGTTCAATATATAGTGATTAATTGGATCGGCAAGCTGCCTAATCCTTCAAATCTAAGTGATAGACCTATCTCTTATTGTAATATCATTTATAAGTGCACTGCTAAAATTGTAGTTGATAGACTTAAAATGGTTCTTCCTTCAATTGTGTCAAATTGTCAAATTGCCCAATATGGAGAATGGAGGGGATTCCTGATAATGTGCTGTTTTCTCAGGAAATATCATCGCAGTGCTAATGGTAGGAAATGTGCTTCGAAGGTGGACTTAAGAAAAGCCTATGATTCCGTAAGTTGGCATTCCAAGCTCCAGACACTTGATAGGACGGGGTTTCCTGAAAAGTTTATAAGTTGGCTCAAGGCATGTATTACTTCTCCCAGCTTTTTAATTAATGGCAATGATAATGAACTGAAGGAATATTTCCCAAGTGCCAAAGGCCTTAAACAAGGGTACCCATGTCACCCTACTTGATTGTTTAGGCTATAGACATTCTGATAGGTATCTTGAGAAAGAAGATAACAGTGAGTGACTTCAAGTACTCAAGGTATGCAAATGAAAGGATTACTCATTTGACTTCCACTTATACATGCTCTTTTGCATGGCTGATGTGAGTTTTATTACTCCATTTAAAGAAGCTTTGACTGTTTTCCAGAGTTTTGTCTGGTTTAACTCCGAATCCTGCTAAGAGTGATGAGTCTTCTAATATGGCGCTTCTAGCTTAATTTCTTCCAAGTTTGGACATATCCCATACCCTTACGCAAGTGTTAACTGTCCAACACATATACTTCATAAATTTAGAAGAACCCATATAATATTGATCAATGCAGTGTTATTTTCTATTCAAATATACTGAAAAACAGTTTTTGAGTTTGTTCTATATCACATGATTCAAACTGTTATATTGTTATAGAAACAGGGATTGTGAGAGAAACATGGATTTAAAAAAATAAATAAATAAAACTCTAGATGATTGATAGATTGGGGTAAATAGTATAATTATCACTTGGCTGGTTCTATTTTTGATTAAATATCGTTCAGGTAATTTCAGTGTTTTTTTATGTTGTGTTTTACTCAATTTCTACCTCTCCACTTCTCTTTCTGTGTTGCTACAATTCAAACCCATCGTTCTTCAGCTCAACAGAGGTAAGTTCTCCAGTTCTTTGTGTTGACAATCTAGTTCTTTGTGTTGATTGTTTATGGGTCAGTTACATTGTGTTATTTTAGATTGTTATTATTAGAATTCCATTCTCCCAAACCCACAATTTTTTGAATCAATCTAATACATTTTTTTGAATCAATCTAATACATTTTTTAAACAAAATATAAACCCACAATTTGTTTATTAAACCCATCCAAGCACCAAGAACTACATTAGTTTTTTGAACTGGTTTGAGGAAGATGGTTGTGGTGACCAATTTTGTTGTAAACTGGTTAGAGTTGGTTTTTTTTATTGCACCATTTAGTGTTTTTCTCATTACCACTGGTTAGTTTCCCCCCCCCCTATTAGTTAGTGTTGTTTGGTTTTTTTTCCCCCTAATACAATTTGTTATAGTTTTGTATCTTCGTATAGTGACTTAATTAAAAGCCAACAGCTACTTTAGAGCCATAATCTCAGAATTTTTTTACTAACAGCCTTAACTTCAATAATTGTATCTGCCTAACTTCCCACATCGAATAACTTCCCACCTTTCACAAACACTCACCATCATGGACTTAGCCCATCTAGATTCAGCAAAAACAGAGGCTATCCCATCCAAATTCAGTGTAACATTTCTTTTGGAGCATTTTTGTTTTTTTTTTTTTGTTTTTAATTGGGCCAAAGGTCATTACATTGAGGGCTCTGAGTTGATCGATTCTGTTCTCGATGTTGTTCGCAAAGAGGCTGATAATTGTGATTGTTCGCAAAGCAATAACAAATTGTGATTGTTTGCAAGGTAACTGTTCTTGGTAGCCATGTGCATGTAAAGCAGCATATAAGTTGTAGAAGTAAAGAAAACCCACCAAATAATCCCACAACCCGCTCATTGTTATGATATATTAATTGAAATGCACTTACTCATTGGTAGATCAAAAAAATCCATCAGATCACTGCATGTTTCCTTTGGTAGTTGTGCGACCAAAGTTTTTGAAGCGTTGAAGCTTCAATCTCCAAGTAGTACACTCATGCTTCTCAACATTATGTTCACTTTTTCCTTTCACTTTAATTTTGATGTCTTATAAATCTGTGTTTTTATCAAATTCTTAGCAGGTTAGCTTGGCATTGCAAAGTTCATAAGAGCATCCAATCTAGGTATTGTAGTTCTATTTTGTGGTCGAAAAATGGGAACTTTTGCACTAAATGCTTAATTTTCATGTTTTTTTATGGGTTTGACTATAAATTGTTGAACATGGTAAAGTTTGGGAGCATGGTATTTTTGAACATGGTATTGTATGAGTGGTGAAAAAAAACTATTGCTAAATAATATTTATCACATTGTAGATTGAAAATTCACAGTTTTGTTTATTTTGGATTCAAATTAATGTATACTACAATCTTGTGTGTTTTGATGCAATTGTTTGGATTTGATTTATTTGTTTGTTGTTAGATTTTTATTTTCTCATTGTAAGTGTACATCATTGTAAGTGTATATCAGTGTTTATTCTCTTCATTGACAGTGTTTAGTGTTCGTAAAATTGATTTTTTGTAAAAAAAAAAAATTTAAATTGTGAAGTGATTTTTTGCGCTGATTTTTCTACTTTGAGGGAAATGATAGAGAAAACAACTGTTCTGTAAATCCATATTTTCATTGGGTTTGGTCTCAAAATTAAATTCTGTGAGGGAAAGGTACAGGACGAAAATGGCCGTACCGGCGGTGTATGGGAGGACAACAACTCTTTTTGTTTTTGCTTTGTTAGAAAATACGTGTTTAGTATTTATGACTAAGTAAGTTGTTCTTACCTATTCCTGATTTTGAGTTTTTCATTGACAATCTATTTATGATTTAATTTTTATGGCTGTTGAGAGAACAAAGTGTTCCTAGAAATTTGAATTTGCACATGACACTGATAGCTGAACTAATAATTCATGTCTTATGAATTTCTATTTATTTGTTTCTTTCCACTGTATTTGAAAACTAGATGAAATAACCTTACATTTTCTGAAAACTAGAGATTCAGTTTTTGGATTTGGAAACTTTGTAAGGGGTAGTGGAGGTCAACAGAGTTCCACCCACTGATTAATCTAGATATGGGTTGTGAATTACACCGTGCCTTCAGGCACGGGCATACCTTAGTTAATTAATATAGAAGGAATTAGCTACTCAACATACAAGAGATCAAAGAGCCAAATTTGCTTTACTTGAGCTTGAGATGGGGTCATTTCGAGCACGGATTTTTTTAAGTGATGTGTTGTATCATTTTAATGATTTGAGTAATTTATTTTGTGGGATTTGTAAAAAAGATTATTTATATAAAAGTAAAATTAAATTGATGAGATATCTCAATAACAAATAAATTGATCATATTTTTTTAAGAAGAATGAAATGATTTGTTTATAAAATTATATTTATCGTTATTTTTTTAAAAATAAAATAATCTAATTATATAGTTACTAATATTAAATTGATTTAATTTTTTTAACATAAATTGAATTCTACACAACTCAAACCATTTAGGGTTCGTTTGGGATGTGTGTTGATTTTTTAGTTTTTTTGATTTTTTTAGCCTGGGCTAAAAAGTCTCGTTTGAGATGGACTTTTGATTTTTTTTTTACTTTTGTGAGGAAAAAAATAAAATGATTATGGTTTAAATGTGATATTTTGTCTTATTAACTTTTTAACATATTTTATTATTTTATAACTATTTTAATCCAAGATTAAGATGTCAAATGAAGGCTTAGCTCGGTCCAAGATATACCCCAAGAAGTTGACCTCAAATGAAAATGAAACCCATGATCTTGTTTTATTAGAACTCACCTCCTCCAAAATAAATAAATAAATAAATAAATGTTTTTTGGGCCGACTAAAGTTAATTGGGACCAAATGTGACATGGTCCCCTCCTCCCAAGCCAAAGAAAATTGTGCTGATTGCGTTTAAAGAGGGATAGAAGCCATTATTAAATAGAGAATTATATAAATAAATAATTTTTTTACTAACTGATATGTTATGTGGTGAAAACAATTTGAAACAAGACTAATAATAGTGCAAGTGTCATGTAAATGAATTAAACCGACTTGTCTTGAGTTTAAGAAAAAATATAATTATATATATATATATATATATTTAAGAAAAGATATGTAAATCTGATAATTTTAGTATAATTACATTGACCTAACTTTTAATAAAGCTAAACAAACAGAAGCTAATGCAGATAGTATGAAAACACGAAAATAAATAAATAAATATATATATATATATATATATTTTTAATATAAAAGATATGACAATATTATTTTTCCATCCAAAGACTAATCAATATTTGATAAAAAGAAGTATAATATGAATTAAAACTTTTTGAGAATTTAATGTAATTATATCAAAATTATAAAACTTATTATATTTTCTTTAAAATTTTGAGAGATCACTATACTGTACCCTCGTTTAAGAACAGACTGTTTTAATAATTTTTTGACTTTTTATAAAAAAAAATAATAATAATAATATAAAAATTTATAATAATTTTTAAAAAAATTTTGACTAAAATTAAAAGTTGCGTTTGGTAGAGTTTTGTAAATATGATTTGAGAGTATGAGTTGTATTTTGAGTTTGTGAGTTGTGGAATTATGATTTGAGTATAGAAAATTTATTTGGTTATGGTTTTTGAATAGAATGTTGAATTGAGTTTTGAATTGTATGTGGAATTGAGTTTTGAAAGTTTGATGTGACGTATGAAATAAGAAAATTTGTTTGGTGATGAGTTTTCAAAATAGTTTTCAAAACTTAATTCAACCTATAATTGATAATCAAACACACAACTTATAACTCGATATCTGTATTTTTGACCAACAGTCATAACCAAACTATTTTTAAAATACTCAAATAAAAAAATGATTTTTTTTTTCAATTAATCGTTTTTAAGTAATTTTTTTGAATAATTTTTTTTTTGCAAATAATTTTTTTTCAATTAACTTCTATGTCAATTATTTTGTGTCAATTAGTTTTTCTGTCAATTCATTTTTTAGGCCTGTATAAACATTAAAAATATTTTAAATATTTTAAAATTATTTAGAAAATTAAAATATTAAGAATATTAAAAATATTCCGAAAATCAAAATATTAAAAATAATTTTTTTTCAAAATAAATATTCAAAAAATTTAAATCATAAATATTTAAATAATCTAAAAAACTTAATAAGTAAAAAATTTAAATCGTAAAAATTTAAATAATTTAAATATTCAAAAAATTTAAATAATTTAAAATTTTAATATTTTAAATTTAAAAACAACTCTACACTCAAATCGTAACCAAACACATAAAACAAAACTCAATTAAGAAATTATTTTTAAAACTCATAATCAAACACATAACTCGAAACTCTATACTACTTTCACAACTCTACACTCAAATCGTAACCAAATACATAACAAAAAAATTAAAATATTTAAAAATATTTTTATAAAATAGAGTTTGAATTTATTTTTATAAAATATTTTAAAATTTAAAAAATTAAAATCGTAATATTTAAAAATTAAAATATTTAAAAATATTCAAAAAATTAAAAAATTAAAAAATCGTAACATATTCAAATATTAAAATATTTAAAATCTTAACAAAATTAAAATATTTTTAAAATATTTAAAAATTTAAAATATTGATTTGAATTGAGTTTTGAATTATGTGTTTAGGTATGAGTTTTGAAAAATAATGATTATATTTTGAATTGAGTTTTGAGAAATTGATATAAAATTATAATTTAAAAATTTAAAACAAATATTACATTCAAATTAATGAATAAAATTATAATTTGAAAGACTTACCAAACGAGAAAAAAAAAGTAATCAAACGAGTTCTCGCCACACATATATTTCTCTCAATGTTTTAGAATTCACGCTTCATAAGTGTAGGTGTACTGAAAAGTTTCGTGCGTGTATTTGTCAACACCCAATATATTCTATACAAGTGGTAAAGGATAATTTTTTCAGTCCTGCAACACAAGTTAAATCTCGGGGTACTTATCAATTAGTCCTATTAATTAGATTTATTTACCTACAGGTCCTAACTAATAAATTTAACATTATAAAAATAAAAGAGTGATAAATTTATCACTAAAAATTTATTCATAAAAACAAAGAGACTGATAAATTTATCACTATAAATTTATTCATAAAAATAAAAGACTGATAAATTTATCTTTATCACTTAATAAATTTATCAATAGAACTTAATGGGTAATAAGTCTCTAAAGTAGGACCTATTGGGTAATAAGTCTCCAAAATAGGACCTATTGGTAGTTTACCCTTAAATCTCTTCCATAGAAACTTAAACATCGGTGGCTATGGAGACATTTTTGGTACTCCCTCCGTCTCAAAATAATGGTTCTTTTTGGGGAATCCAATTTTTTTTGATAGTACAATTATTGCATTTAAAAAAAGTTGATTTTTCAAAATTATCCTTTTAATAGTACATTTTTTGAGAATATCAATGTCATAATTGTACTTTTTATATTGTTTATTAATTTAAAAGAAGGGCAAAATAGAAAATTTACATTATTTTTGTACTTGATTTTTGAAGAGGGACTAATATTTTAGGACAATAAAAAATAAAATAAGGGACTAATATTTTTGAACGGAAGGAGTAGAATTTTCTTAGGGCTTGAAAAGCACCACTTGTGCTTTCACGTCATAGGCTCATAGAGCATAGACTCATAGCTATTCTCGTTTTATTCCATGAAAAATGTTTGGGAGCACTAAAAATTGATCACTAAAGGGAGCACTAATGATGTGGCAGTGGGCCCCGTCCACTTTGTATGCCTTGTTTTTATTTTTTTATTATTTTTTTTGTCATTCCCAATGTATTAGTGTTATTAGTGATATATTTTTTAGTGATCTAAATCATTGTTGTTATTCTATAAGGTATGGAGTACATGGAGAGAGGTTATTGGTTGGCTTGAGATACTATTACGTAGTATTTCAATAATATTATAATTAATAGAGAGAGTGAAATTTATAAATTTATGTTAGATAATTAGATAACATAAGAAAAGATGGAGAATTGTGATTGTGAGAAATATCGCCATGTAACGCTCTACGAGAATCAAATAATTTTTCATACTTGGTGCTCCCTAAAGACAAAAATTAGGCTGTTTGGCAGCTCATGGATGGTAATCTTCTCTATTGCATATTTGTAATAGAGATATTTCATCACATTATCTAATAGTAAGTGTAATTGTCTTTTTTAATTAAAAATAATTATAAATTGGTATTCCTATTTTATATAGCCTACCTCTTTTTCTAAATTTTTACGATTATCGAATAAATTTAATTTTTTTTATATAAATGATATATATAAAATGAACGACTCAGAATATCAAAATGGAATACGTGGGCTTTATAGACGCTAACATGAGGGCTAAATTCAAATTTTAAATTTGAGAGAATTCAATTTTTAAATTTATACAACAAATTTTAAATTTTAAATACTTTTTAAGTATATAGTATTTTTACTAAACATAAAAGTAATAAGAGGGAATAACATATCAGTGTATATATTGATTTTTTTTTCTTCAAATTAATGATAAACTTTAATTACTAAAGATATAAACTTTTTCATGTCTATATAATTATTTTTTGAAAGTACAACTTATTCTAATTTCCCCAAAGATGTGTCCACACTAAAATATATGCAAGTGGTCTATTGCTGATTAAAATAATCTAGTAAAAAAAAGTCATTATTATACAAAACATTTTCCCTCCACAAAATATAGGATGAGTTTGGATATCTACTATTTCTCCAACAATTTTATAGCAACAAATCAGTACTGTTACAATTGAAGAAAAAAAAAATATCGGAGGAAATTACCTTTCGGTAGGTACGACTCAAAATAATTTATAATTATCAGGGAAGTACAAGTTAGTAGTGAGTATATGACTAATGTAAATGAAAGTTATGTTAAAGTTGTTTTGCTTCAATGAAGATGAATTAGCTCTTTTGCTCCAACAAGATGAATTTTTTGAATTAAGAGTGTTCGTTTGGAGGGAATGGAGGGAGGATTAGATTCTATGTTCATTTTATGAAGGAGTCTATTATTTGATTAAAAATTTATAGGCTGAGTTAAGAGTTTAACCAGACTCCATATCCTTCATATGTGGGATTGTTGTGTCCTAGGGGAAATGTGATACAAATTGACTTGTAAAAAGTCATTTTTGTAAGAATTAACTTGTAAAAAGTCATTTTTGCCCACTAAGTACTTCTATCTTAATTTTTTTCTCATTTTTTTTTTCAAATGATGGGATAAAAATTCAATTTTATTTTTTTCAAATGGTAGGGTAACTATTTCGTAGACAAATTGTTTGGTTTTATTATGTATTGTACTTGGTAAAACAAAATAAAATTTAAAAGTCTCAACTAAATTAAAATAAATTTATTTAATTTTTATTAAAGTTCTACTTATTTAATTTTTTTAAAGTTCTAGCTAATAAATAAAATAAAATTTATAAGTCAGATTTGGTATTGCTATTATTTAATAAACAATACAAAGGGAAAAAAAATAATATTTTGAGCATTTATCTTTTTTCATAATATCTCAAACAAACATAGAATTTAATAGATTAATCATTTTCTGACATTTAATCTCATGACTAAATAAATATAAAATACACATTTTTTTAAACCAAATAGTCTAAAACCTATATATTTCAAAATTAACAATTTGATGAATTATAATTTTTTCATCTAATCCGTCCAACCAAATCTGAACTAAAAATATTTATCAAAAAAAAAAATAAAATCTGAACTAAAAATAATAAAAATGAGAGCCAATTAAAGAGACTTTGAATCTTCTCAGTAACTGTTGCTTCTTGGGTTAAATTACAAATATACCTATTGAGATTTGTTTAAAATACGAATTTTTTTTTATAGTTTAGAAAATTACAAATACCTCTCTGTCAGAATTTTTTTATTTAATAAAATTAATTAAAAAAATAAAATTTCTAATTTGTTCACCTATACAATAATAAAATTATCTAAATTATTAATTGAAATAAAATTTTAACATTATTAAAAATTATTAATTAACTTAATAATTTATTAATAGAATGATCTATTTATTATGAATCAAAAACTTTATGAGATGTAATGTAAGCTGTGTGCTCAAATGTCATTTCCAATATCTGTCCATGTGCATTAGTTTTGTATATGTTGGATTGCCACGTGGCTAACTCCCTTGGATTATTAGAGCATCTCCAATCACATCCTTTTCTCAAAAGGATGGAAATAATATTTTTTATTCAAAAAGTAAATATAGAGGAGGTTACTATTCATTCAAACTCCAACCACAAACCTTCATTTCCTTCATTCAAACTCCAATTAAAAAGTAATTTTTGTTCATTAATAAATATTTAATTTAAAATTTTTTGTAAAATATATTTAATATTATACTCATTTTAAAGGTATGATTTCATACTTTTTATTGATGTCAATTTTATAAAAATTAAATTTACACATTAAAAGTTATTTCGAATATAATAAGAAATATAGAGTGAATAGTATTTTAGAGTCTCCTTCATTTTGTTCATACTCCCTTCATATTTGAAGGATCAATCCATCTTCCTCCATTTGGGAGGAAGAAATGAAGGATGGGTTGGAGTTCAAAATTAGAAAGGATCCTTCATATTTGAAGTTTTGAATGATGGGTTGGAGATGCTCTTATAGGCGCAGTAAGATTGACAGTTCATTTGTGTAATGCGACGTAACATGAATGGCTGGTAATTCAAATTTTTATAATTTGAATAGTTTTAATGTCTCAAAATAATGTTATTTTGATAATAAAACGATATCGTTTTGATACATTTGAATCATTTGGGTCACATAAATTTGAGTTACTAAACATTTTTCGAGACATACTTCAACAAGAAAAATAAAATGTTTAGTAACTCAAATTCATGTGGTTCGAATGACTTAAATATATCAAAATGACGTCGTTTTGAGACATTCGAGCTATTTGGGTCATGAAAATTCGAGTTACCAAGCATTGTTGATTCAACAATGACAGAGAGTTCTAATTAAGGAGTTATGTGGCAGTTTCCCCCCCCCCCAAAAAAAAAACCAAAAAAAAACAAAGACACACACATCACATCACATCACAAGTGAGATTCACTTGTTTAAAACTCCCCTAGAGCTCAAGAATTAGAACTCTAAAACATTTTTCGACATAATTTTCATTTGAGAAATGATTAAGAGTTCTAAATTAAGAGCTCTAATATGTGTGTGGGTCTTACATGATGTGATGTTTTGGCCTTACGTTTTTTTTTTTTTATAATATATTTTCTAGCTCACTAAAACTAATTTAGGATTCGTTTAGAATATGGATTGACTTTTTGACTTTTTAACTATTTTAGGGCTATTTTGAGAAGTGGGTTAAAAGCCACTTCATAACTTTTAACCAACTTCCCTCTCTCACAAAAAAGTCAAAACAAACCAAAAAATAGCTTTTAACCATCTTCCCCAAACACCCCTTAGTGCTTGTTTGGGATCCCTTAAAAAACTCAAAAAGCCAAAAAAATTACTAAAAAAGTAAAAAAGTCTATACTATTTGGAAGAAGTGTGTGAAGGAAGCTAGAGAGTAAAATCGTAGGTTGCGTTTGGCAGAGTTTTGTAAATATGATTTGAGAGTATGAATTGTATTTTAAGTTTGTGAGTTGTGAAATTATAATTTGAGTGTAGAAAATTTGTTTGGTTATGGTTTTTGAATAGAGTGTTGAATTAAGTTTTGAATTAAATGTGGAATTGAGTTTTGAAAGTTTGATTTGACATGTGAAGTAAGCAAAATTTGTTTGGTTACGAGTTTTGGAAAGAGTTTTCAAAACTTAATTCAAATTATTATAACTCATAACAAAATACATTACTTTCACACTATTGAAAATTCTGATCAACACTCATAACCAAACTCTTTTTAAAATTCAATTAAAAAAATTTATTATTAACAGAAAATAACATTAATCAATTTTTTAAATGAAAATACTACAAAAGAAATAATTTTTTTTTTCAAAATAGATATTCAAAAATTTTAAATCATAAATATTTAAATAATTTAAATAATCTAAAAAATTTAATAAGTAAAAAATTAAAATAAATATTCAAAAAATTTAAATAATTTAAATATTTAAAATTTTTAAATAATTTAAAATGTTAATATTTTAAATTTAAAAATAACTCTACACTCAAATCGTAACCAAACACATAAAACAAAACTCAATTAATAAATTATTTTTAAAACTCATAACCAAACACATAACTCGAAACTCTATACTACTTTCACAACTCTACACTCAAATCGTAACCAAATACATAACAAAAAAATTAAAATATTTAAAAATATTTTTATAAAATAGAGTTTGAATTTATTTTTATAAAATATTTTAAAATTTAAAAAATTAAAATCATAATATTTTGAAATTAAAATATTTAAAAATATTCAAAAAATTAAAAAAATCGTAACATATTTAAATATTAAAATATTTAAAATCTTAACAAAATTAGAATATTTAAATATTTAAAATATTGATTTGAATTGAGTTTTGAAAAAAGTTTCGAATTATGTGTTTGGTTATGAGTTTTGAAAAGTAATGATTATATTTTGAATTGAGTTTTGAGAAATAGGTGTAGAATTATGATTTGAAAAATCAAAACAAACAATATACTCAAATCAATGGGTGAAACTATAATTTGAAACTCTTACCAAACAGAGCCGTAATTTTGTCCAGAAAAATGTTTTGGACCTCAAAAAAAAGTCCCCCTAATCCCCCTAATTTCCTTTTATGGAAACTGTTTTCTTTTTTTTTTTCTTTTTTCTTTTTTTTTTTTTTTTTTTTTTACCTGTTAGGGATATTCGGGGGATTCGGGCCCCCTGCTTTCGGGGGCTCAATCAAAGTTGATTTGTCCATTTGAATTAGTCAGCCCAACAGTGTACTCAATGTACTTTGCATTTATATTTCCCCCATCTATACCATGTGACACAATGCAAGCCACCAATTCTCATTAAAAAAAAAATTAAAAAATTGAAATGCAGTGAACTTGAATTAGTCCATGAATTAGTCAGTCCAATAGTGTACTCAATGTACTTTGCATTTATATTTCCCCCATCCATACCATGTGACACAATGCAAGCCACCAATTCTCATTTAAAAAAAATTAAAAAATTGAAATGTAGTGAACTTGAATTAGTCCATACCACGTAGCCGGTTGAATTAGTCAGTGTACTTTGCATTAATAATATTTTAATACACTTTTTTTTTTAATAAAAAATTAAAAAATTATCCTAAATATATATATTTTTTCTTCTACTTTTTTTTATTAAAAAGTCAAAAAGTACATTTATATAGTTCATCCCAAACAACCCCTTAACTTGAGACTAAAAAATCTCGTTTGGGATAAGTTTTTTGACTTTCTTGACTTTTTTGAGAAAAAAAATAAAATAATTATAAATTGGATATGATATTTTATCTTATTAAATTAAAAAAACTTATTTTATCGTTTTATCACTGTTTTAACTAAAAGAAATTTGACTTTTTTTATGCCAAACGAATTTTTAGAGCTCAAAATTTAAGGATATATATTATTGTTGCTTTCACTTACAGCCACGTTTATTTTTATGAGAGTGCAATTATTTCCTCGAAAGCAGACAAATCTCACAAATGCTTGCTTGTTTGAGAAAGAAATTGTCAAAAAAAAATATCCCGGGGGTGGGTGGCAACTTGGTAAGGGCCTGGGGTTTAAGCCCCTAGGTTCTGGGTTCGATTTCTCTCTGGGCCAATTTTCTGGGCGTAGCACAGTTAGTTAGGAGGTTGACCTCAGGATACCTAATCAACAGCTTGGTGTGGGTTTAATGCTCCCCGCTGTGCGAGTCCTGACTTAAGCGGAGCTTGTCTTGGAAGGTCGGGACAAGCTTCCAGGTTATAGTCTCTTACTCAGAACGGATAATAGGACACCCTGGTGATCTCCTCAAAAGGGGCGCTGCCTTGAACTTGCGGGAGAGTGAGAGGATTTTCCTGTAACCAAGAAAAAAAAAAAAAAAATTGTCAAAAAGGGAAAAACACGTTTGAAAGACGAGGAAGTTGCAAGCTTCAAGGAAGTTGCAAGCTTGGTAATGATGATGAATCAAATGAAAAACCAACTTTAATGTGGAAATCATTGTCCTCTGTGATCGGCGGCGATTCCAGGATTTTTTTATTGATGGATTATCATATAATATTAGGAAAATGAGCGGTAGCTCGAAAAAAAAAGCTCAAATTTGGCTCGAAAGAAAAAGAGAGAGAGAAGGAGAAAAGAGGAAGAGAGGGAGAGGGAGAGAGAGAGAGAAGCAGAGGGGAAGAGAGAGAGAGAGAGAGAGAAGACGATCGTCGGCCATCGTCGATCGTCGCCAGAGAGTGCTCCGTCGTCGTCGTCGTCGAAGAAGTAGAAGCTCGCCGTCACCGTCGTCGAAGCAACAGCTTTGCTCCTCGCCGATCGTCGCACCACCGCCACCGCCTCTCGCAGCAGCTCGCCTTGCCTCCTCCTCCAGCCGATTTTATGGCCCCCTCCCCTCCCTCCTCCTCCTCCCTCTCCCTCCTCCTCCCTTCTCTTCTTCTCCCTTCTTCGTTCTGCAACAAAAACCAGGAAAAAAGAAAAGAAAAAAAAAAAAAAAAAAGAGGTCAAAACGACGTCGTTTTGACCCCTCGAGCCACACTCGAGCCATAACTTTCGAGTTACCAATCACTACCGATAATATTAAGGGTTATTTTGAAACTTCTTAAAAGACCTCCCTCCTCCTCCCTTCTCTTCTTCTCCCTTCTTCGTTCTGCAACAAAAACCAGGAAAAAAGAAAAGAAAAAAAAAAAAAAAAAAGAGGTCAAAACGACGTCGTTTTGACCCCTCGAGCCACACTCGAGCCATAACTTTCGAGTTACCAATCACTACCGATAATATTAAGGGTTATTTTGAAACTTCTTAAAAGAGTTAAAAGTTTGGTTTGACGTCTTTAAAAAAAAAAAAAAAAATTAAAAAGTTAAAAAATTATTATCTTATTTAAGTCATATCATTCTATTTAAGTCACATCATCTCTCTACTACATCACTTTAAATTCAATCAATATTTCATAAAAAGTTAAAAAATACACTTATTTAGATCATCCCAAACCACCCCTAATTTTTTTGACTTTTTAATTTTTTTATATAAAAAAATCATAAAAAGTAAGTTTTGTAAACATAGAAAAATCACAAAAAATAAAAAAGTTAACTTTTTACCAACTTTTCAAAACATTAAGGGGTTGTTTGGGGTGTCCCAAATAAGTACACTTTTTGAATTTTTAGACTAAAAAATTGAGGAAAAAGATATGGTTGTTTGGAATAACTTTTTGACTTTTTATGAAAAAATGTATATTAAAAAATTGTCTAAATTAGTGTATAGAAGAAGATTGGATGGAATAGACTATACGATAGGATGAATTGAGGGACAGCGTCGGTAGAGTAGAGCCTGGGAGATGATTCCTTACTTTTCGGACATTGAATTGAAGGTGCTGTTCGGCCAGTGGGGGCCTGCCACGGGTCCCGTTTTGCTAATCAAAACTGTTGAATGTGTAGAACTCGTCGAGTACTATATTCTTGTCAAAAATCACGTTAATCGGATATCGATAGCTATCCGATCGTATTAGTTTGTTTTCAACTGTTAATTATAACAGCATCCATTTTATAAATTTTAATTTATTTGATCATATAGTTACCGACATTTGATCAATGTGATTTTTTTATAGGCATATAGCACTCGACGAGTTCTACATATTGAACGGTTCAGATTATTAAAAAGAGACCAGTGATGGGCCCCCACGAGCCGAACATCACCGTATTATTTGTACACCTAAATAAGTGCAATTTTTCCCACCCCCGCTTTGCTTGCTCTACCGTCAAAGTTGTTTGAAAAGGAAGATTGTGTAAAATTAATTTTTTAATATTTTTTTTGGATGAATAATAGTAAATTTTTAATTTTTTGAATAATTTTTTGATTTTTTGGCTTTTTTTTGAGTACCCAAACCAGGCCTAAATTTTACAAATTTAAGACTTATTTTGTCAACATATTATTTTAATTAAAAAATCAAAAAATTACTAAAAAAATTAAAAAATTATCAAAAAGTCAAATATTTATTTTTTCTTATTTTTTATAAACTTTTTTGTAAAAAAAATTAAAAAATCATTCAAAACATTAATTTTCTTTATCTTGTATTTTAGTCTAAAAGTCGCTAAAAAAGTCACTTATCAAAATAGGCCTAAATACAATCAAATTTTTACAATTGTACTCAACAAGGTTTTATTTTTTAGAATCATTGTATAATAACCTTATTGTCAACGATATCAAATACATCATTTTCTATACATATAACTAAGCAGTTATCCATTCATTAATCTCTCATTCGATTACACAACTGACTATTTACATATTTCATTGCTAAAATCATTTCGAATCCTTCATTAAATGTTTCATCAAATTCAAATTTGATGAAAACATAGTTTAAATAGTTTTCCAACCATTTAAACAAATCCATATCAAATCAAGAGAGAGTCAATTTTTTTTTATCAAATTGAGAACTCATCAAATTCAAGATGAAGAATTGAAGATGATTTTTTTTCCATCAAATTTGATGAAAATGAAAATTTGGGATCAGAGAAAAAAAAATTTAGAAGTTTTTGATAAAAATTTGATGAAAGAATTGGAGTAATTTTTATCAAATCAAATTTTTTACTCAAATTTAAAATTAAATTAAATGAAAATTTTGATGAAAGGTTGGAAATGCTTTAAGAAAATTATAAAAATAAAAAAATAAATAAAAAAAGAGTATATATTTTTTTAAAAAGGGTCCTTAAGTTTTGTTAATGGTTTGTATCTAACAAAATATTTATAGTATATATATATTTTTTTTTAACGAAGGCTTGATGGGGGGTTGGGACCCATCAACCTTAAGGTGAAGTCGCCGCTGCTTGTGATGGACCCATGGCCTTAGCTGTGAAAAGATTGTCCTTTATTCATTCCCTCAACATTTAGGCAGATTCATAGAAGAGAGGGTTTAGAAAACATGATATTGTAAAAAATTATTGGATTTTGACTCAACGAAACAAAAATTCAACACGACCAATATAAATATTCAAAAACATTAAAATTCGTCATAACTGAGAAAATATTTTTGTAAGAGTTGAATATTATTCATGAAAGTTATCTTATTGTAAGGTTTGCATTCTTATTTACAACAAGAAAATAGAAAGTTATCAAAATTAACAAATTTTTATTTATTTTTAGTTATTTTTTAATATTTTAGCTAATTTATTTTACTTTTTAGATCCATGTTGATTAGGTCCATCTAGAATGTATAAAAAATTGATAAAAATATTAAAAAATACTAAAAATAAACGAAAACTCATTTAAAAACAAATTTAAAAAATCAAACCAAACAAATATTAGTTTTATTTGGACTCATTTTTTATTCAAAATATTAGATTTGAGGCAATTCGTAACTCATTATCCAAAATAACGTATCCTTGGACATTAAGTTTACCTTTTCTTAAATTTCTATCAATTACAGGAATTTCTCTGCCATGCCTCTACGGAGTGTTTGTTTGGATTTTTTTTAGCCAATTTGTAGTTTTTAGCTTTGAAAAAGTTATTTTAGATTGTTTGGTTAAACTTATTTTAAATAGTTTCTGATTTTAACAACTTATTTTAATTCAAAAAAGCTGATTCTAAAAAGTTACTCACCCCTTACTTCTGATTATCAGCTTCTGTTATGAACATGTTAATTTACAGTTATACTCTTAGATTTTTTTTTAAAAAAAAATAGAAAAAGACCCAAATGGACTATAGATTATTATTATTTTTTTTTATAAGAAATGTAGACAAGTAGTGAATAACAAAAAATAAAAATTAATTGAAAAAGTTACTTCATAGCTTATTTAACAAACACTACTTAGCAACTTAAATCTATAATTCAACAGTTACACCAAACAAATTAACTGCTTCTGATTAAAGTCATAATCTATAATTTGTTAAGTTATAATTTATAATCTGTTTTAACAACTACACCAAACGGGGTTATGTCACGTGTTCTCCAAATCAGCTTCTCATCTTTATCTAGCTTTTCCTTTTAACTAAGGACTTATATATTGTTTTGGGAAATTCTATAATATATTATTTTGGGGTGTGTATCAGAAAATTAGATGAGAGTGGTACTTATAATTATAATTATATTTTTTTTCCATAATCTATAATAGATAATAATAAAATTTTGAATTAATATTAAGTACAAAATCTTGAATATCTAATACAAAAAATTTTAACATATATTTTTACAATTGACCTCAAGTAAGATTGGAATCGAAAAGATGGTGTTTCTTATAAGGGAAAATTCCTTATCAGTGTTATTCTTCAAAAAAAAATACTAATTTGTTGAATTTGTTAGGTTTTTGTAATTGACAATTCTGTTTGACAAAACTCCTTTTAGTTGTAATTTTATTTGCTCTTTTTGTTTCAGTGAGGATGTAAGTGTTTAGATGCAAATCTAATTCGAATTGTGCCTATACAAAGGAGTTTGTGATCTTGAGCGTTACATGTTTGCCACTTCACTGATCATATACGCGAATCGAGCTGCCCAGTCAACTCGCATAGGTCTAGGGGGCAGTGCCCCATGGCAGGACTGGGGCAGTGTCCCTGAAGCAAAAAATGCAGTCAGATTGTTTGACCGCTCGAGTGATCATTTGTGTGCTCGAGCAGTGAATAGAAGCATCCAATATTTTTGCAGAACAGACTGAACTTCTGAGAGAATCCTTTTATGCGCTCGAGTGGTGGAGTCTTGGCTCGAGCGATGGACACGTGTTTTAGTAAGTTCGCTCGGGCAATGAAGTGGTCGCTCGTGCAGTTTTTGCGGCTCTATTTTCTATAAAGTACATCGTTTGCTGTTTTTAGGATTGAGGCTGTCCAAATTTTGGAGAGCAAAGTTACCAAAATTTTCTATATTGGAGAGTATTTTTTTGCGTATTTCTTGGATGATTTGAGAGTGATCAATGGATCTATGAACCTCATATTAACATCTTCAATGGATTTGTTTATTTTCTTTTATTCATAAAAGAGAGTGGTGTTCTTTGATGGATTCGGGAAATTTAGGCCTGAAGCTTTGGTGGATTCCGGAGTGGTTTATCGTCGTGGATTCGATATCAGCGTTGTGGATTCAACATTGGGCAAGATAATTCCTAGGCGAAGACGATGGTGGAAGAGGCACATCAGATTTGGTTCAATTCGGGTGTGGATTCACTTGGTAATTGAGAGTACTTTTGTGTAATTATTTTTTGTTTTCTTAGTGAATTGTTTTGTGATTTTGGCCTGTGATTTTTTTATTATAATTGGAGGTGCTCTAATTGTGATTTTTGTCACGTTATATTATTGTGCCGATTTGTCTTTGATTGTTTAATTGAGATTGTTATTCATTGTTTAAAATTGAAACATAATCACTAATCAATATCTTGAGAATTTTAGATTTTTCAGAAATGTTTGTAGCATTAATGATTAAAGTTTATAAACTTTATCATTAATTTGAAAGAAAAAAAAAATAGAAACTAACATTGAACAGTTATTTCCCCTTCTTATAACTAGTGTATTGTAGATAATGTCTTATATATAGATCACATGAGAGATTAAAGAATTTTAGTATAATTGTAATGCCACATCACTATTAACATATGACATCAGTAACTGGTGCACCACACTTATCAAATATAATTAACAATCCAAAAGCTTCCACATCTGCAGAATGGGGTTAATTATATTTATATGTCAGTAATAATGTCGTATCACCACTTCATTATTTTTTTTTTTCAATATTTTTATACATAATAATAACGTGGCTTGATGTGATCCCTTCATTTGCCATTAACAAATCATTCTAATTGTTATTTCTAAATAAAATTTGTTATGTAAACTTTTCTCGGTGTATACATACGTTAAAAAAAAAATGGGTCTAAAATTGAGGGGGAAACGTTACCCTTCGACCCTTCATAGCTCTGCCACTAGTGTGTATTACATGTTTAATTATGACATTTGTGGTCTTTGGTTGGTGTTAGTTATAATTTGATTATAATTTATTATGATATTAGTTATCACTTATTGTAATATTAATTATAACATATTGGGATTATTATTTTAGTTATAATTGAAAATATTTTAAGTTGTACTGTGTTTGCTTATGACTATTATGCGACCGCGTAGGACTATTATGCTTTGTAGTTATGAGTAAAAAGTGATTCAGTTTTTATTGATTTTATAAAAATTGTGTTCTTTTTTATTTTTTGTATTTTTTGTTTTTAGTATTTTTTTAATATTTTAAGTAATTTATTTAACATTTTAGATGCACTTAAAAAGTAAATATTTGTGATTCTTTTTTAAAATCAATAAATACACAATAATATGAAAATGTACTAAAATTATATATATATATATATTTTTTTTTTGTATTTTTGGTATTTATTTGAATCTTTTTCACAAATATTATATTTTGAAGTGTATTTATATTAGATGTATCTAAAAATTTAAAAATTTTGTTTAAAATATTAAAAATATTCAACAAAAAAAATAAAAAAATAAAAAACAAAAAACTCAATTTAAAAAAAATTGGAATAAACCAAACAAGGTTGATATACTACTATACATGTCAAATTGTATAATTTATAATGGTTGATATACTATACACGTCAAATTGTCCACTTTGCAAGTTTGTGTTTGGCTGCAAATTACATCAACAAAGTACTGATCCCCTTAAAAAGGTACTGATAATTAATTGGGGAAATTACCGCACATTCGTGAAAATATATATATATATATAATTTCAATTATTAATATTTATAAAATTTATCATTTTTTATAATTTTTTTTAGGGAGACTTATTTATAAGTTTTTTTTCAGACACTTATGCTAGGCTAAGTCTTGTGTAATTTTTTATAGAGTCTCAAGTCCTATTTAGATAGGAATGTATTCCACAAGATCCTACATAAACGTAACGTGACGCGACACTTACATAAACGTAACGTAACGTGACACCTACATAAACGTAACATAACGTGACACCTATATAAACGTAACGTGACACCTACATAAACGTAACGTGACACCTACATAAACGTAACGTAACGTGTCACATTACGTTTCGCAAACTTAATGAGTTTTTATTTTTTTAAATTGAATGTGAAAATGTTGCTGGTTTATGTTAGTGTCACGTTACGTTTCATATAAATATGATCTATGGTAACGTTCAATTTCCTATATGATCTATGGTAACGTTCAATTTCCTATATATAGGAAATTGAACGTTACCATAGATCATAGGTGTCACGTTACGTTTATGTAGGTGTCACGTTACGTTACGTTTATGTAGATATGATCTATGGCAACATTCAATTTTCTATATAGGAAATTAAATGTTGTCATAGATCATAGGTGTCACGTTACGTTTATGTAGGTGTCACGTTACGTACAGGTGTCACGTTACATTTATGTAGGTGTCACGTTACGTACAAGTGTCACGTTACGTTTATGTAGGTGTCACATTATGTTACGTTTATATAAATATAATCTATGGTAACATTTAATTTCCTATATATGGTTTTACTATTATTTATGATATTAACAATTAATATTGAGGGTAAATGTGTCAATAAACTTCCCACAGGACTTATGGGAACATAAGTTTTTTAGTAGGATCATATGTAGCATAAGTCTCCCTAATAGGACTTATAAATAATTTTTCATTTTTTTTAAATTTATGCTGATTTGAAATTTTTCCTAATTAATTTGAATCAATAGAGTGCTCAGAGGGGTAATTATTAAGCAGTTTTATAGCGTCATATGATATTACTTACATATTGTTTTATATTGATCATATAGTAATTAATTTCGGTTAATTATATTTTTAGTCTCCAAATTATAAATCTTGTGTCATTTGGTCCCTAATTTTAAATTGTGCCAATTTGATTTCTAATGTGTAAAAGAGTTTCAATTCAATATTTAAATTGTGTCAATTTAGTTTCCAATGTGTAAAATTTAGTTTCCTATTGGAAACCAAATTAAAACACTTTTATATACTAAAAAAGGATTTCGATTTAATCCTCCGTTGGGAACCAAATTAGTCCCCTATTAGGATCGAAATTGAAACACCCTTTATATATTAGGGACCAGATTTACATAATTTAAACATTGAGAAATCAAAATGACATAAGACTTATACTTTAGATACTGTTGGCTACATATTTTGTAAAGCCAAATCATAGTTTGACACGTGGCAGAATAAGGGTATTATGGGAAGTTAATTCAAGTCTTCGATCCTGATCGAACACGTGGCAATGAACATTGGTACTTACATGATCTGAGTAGCACTAGATCAGTAAAGAGGTATAAAGTGACATGGCTTCAACAGTTACTCGATATTCAAATTCAAATACAGGAGGGAAGCTCAACTGCAAGAGATGGCGTAGTGGGGCTACTTCTAAGGCAGCATGATCATCAATCATGGAGGAGCAGTTCGACAGTTCGAAGTGCAGTTCGAAGGTCATCTTTGACAAGTATAAATAGCAGGGAAGCCCTCAGAAAAAACCCCCAGACTCAGATCATACAAATCAGTCTTTACCTCATATTTTCCTTTCCAGTTTTACATTTCTTGTTCTTTAAATACCTGCACTTTAATACCAGCACTGCACTTCGATTCATAGGAGTAGTTTCAAGTAGATTCAAGTAGACTGTTGCTGTAAACCTCATCGAGGCTGAGTTTGAACTATTGTAAGTGTTCATTTTAATGAAATACTTCGATTGTTCTTCATATTAACTGTTATTTCTCTTAATTTCTCCTAAGTCAAGCTACCAGTAAAAGTCCTCTTCATTGAGGCTGAAAGAACTAAAACACAATCGTCTGATAATTGGTTGGCAACTATAATTTCTGTAAGGACTGATTGATCCTTGCTGGCACGCTCGCATTTACAAAATTACCCTTCGAACAGCCAAAAAGCCAACAGATACAAAAAATGTAATTAATCCAAAAAAAATTATAAGTAGAACTTACTCTCCCATCTTTATTAAGTAGTTAGAAGATAAAGAATAACTGACTTTTATATATTACAATTTCTCATTAAATAAAAATATCACATAAATAAAATCAAATAATACTATAAAAATATCTAATATTTTCCAAAATATATTAAATAAATAACACCACGTAATATTGAGAAGTTTCTAATAATTTTCCGGATGGTAGATATGTTAGGAAAATTCTACTATACACACTCCCTACCATATGCACCCCTAAATTATGTCATTTTCTTCTTTAATTATGACTAATTTTTTTCTTGGGTAAATTATATTTTACACCATTACACTTTGCACCAAATCTTACTTTAGCCCCTACACATGAAATCATGACAATCAACCTTCTGCACTTCTGGTCAAATCCCATTTTGGTCCATACACATGAAATCATGACAGTCAACATGTCACGACCCAAACCCGCTCCTATGGGTTTAGCGTCGTAACCGGCCAGTAATCCTCGGATTACCAAAGGCCTCTAAACAAAATAACGTATAAGATAAGGGGCTGCAGAAGCAAATATATAAAATACATAGTCCATTGAGCTGTGTAGACATACATGGGACAGAAATTCCAAAACGCTTTATATACTTAGGTGTGACATCTTAAATACAGTAATTCATGTCACACTCATACAGATGTCACAAAAATGGACTTAGCCCAATATACACATAAGCAGAAAGCTTGTTCATAGATCAACAGAAAACAAGTCTCAAACATGTACGTCACAAAAAGGAACCCCATCAGGAGGCACGATAGTTGGATGACACGACTGAGACGCTAGGTCATCAACTCTGAGCCTGATCACGCGTCTGGTCACCTATATACATAAATAATAGAGTGAGCTGGAGCCTAGTGAATAATAACAAAGTAAAGATTTTAATGAATAATGTCCGTAACAGATTTAGATTTCAGTTCTCTTATCAAAACAGAAACATAGGCATCTTTGTATCAGAAACAGAGTCATAGTCATATTCAAATCTTGTGTGGGATATCCATTAGCATTAATATATCTCTTTGGTCAAGCATATCAAAGATGGGCCATATCTTATATATATCTCCTCTTGTACCGGGTAACATATCTCATACATTGGCCACAATATTATTCCCCCGGGCAAGGGCCTGGCCATGGTATTATTACCCTGGGCGAGGGCCTTATGATCATAAGTCACAATACTATGTCCCCTGGGCATGGGCTTCTGCTAAGGACAGTACAATTACATGTCAAGGAAAGTTGGACAATCATTCATTCATACAAAACATAGCATTCAGAAAACTGAGAACATTTCATAAAACAGATCTTATTTCATCATACAGAAAATAAATAAGATTGAACATGGCTTTACTAAGTTATTACTCACAAATAGCCTTGATAGCAACCAATGGATTAACAGCTCACGACGCGTGACCTACACAAACATAACAGATATACAGATTGAAACACACGCTTGGATTGTCTTTAACTTATTTCATTTCATTCTTAGTGTGTTTCTAAGTTTTGTCTTCATTATTGTGTCTTAATTATGGCCTAGAAATGTCTAGGATGCAATGAGGATGCCAAAATGCACTTGAGAACACTTAGTCACAATTGTTGAAAACAGGGGACTCGCTCGAGCGCAACTTCCTTTGCTCGAGCGGATGCTCCAAAATGTGAGTGGTCGCTCGAGCACAGCTTTCGTCGCTCGAGCGGTCTATGAACTCTGCAAAAGTGCTAGTTATGTGATTTCTCCGCTCGACGGTCGCTCGAGCGTGTGACTGAGGTCTTCGCTCGAGCGTAACTCTTGTCGCTCAAGCGGTCTGCAAAACATGTGAACTTCTGGGAGTATGCATTTTACGCTCGAGCCAAATTTTTGTCGCTCGAGCGGAAGTGCAAAATACAGAGTGGTCGTTCAAGCGGAGAAGCAGAATTCTAGAATTTCCAGATTGCTCTTCCTAGCTCAAAACTCAAATTCAATGTTGAAATTCATGTTTTATTGGGTCAAAAACTCAAGGAAACTTGTGTAATCTTGGAAAACATTGGAAATTCAAAGTCATTTCGCAAAATCAAGGCCCAAAAGCATACCAATTGAGCAAAATTAAACTTGAAATTTATGATATACATATGCATGTAATTTCTTCAAATTTAAACCTTTCAAAGCATGCTCAAACAAGGGAAATTGATGGAAAACATGATGAGGTCTCATGATTAAGTCAAAAACATGACATGCATGGAAGAATTACTTGGAATCAACTTCAAATTCATGAGAATTATGCATACATGAAATGTATGAGTCAAATTCCTTCATTTCTAGCTCAATTCTCAAGTTAAACACTTTAATCTCTTGAATTCATGCAATATACTCTAATTCCTTGTTGATTTCACAGGTAATTGAGCTTAAGGTTACAAAATGTAAGTTGAATCCTTACCTTAAATATTTAATTAATACCACAATCAATCATGATAATAATAACAACAATAATAATAATAATAATAATAGTGGAAATAATAGTAGAATAAAATAATTAATTTTATGATGGTATGTGATAAAGTGTAATTTAACTTACAATAGGAATTATTGTGCAATTATTCTATTAACTAGGGTCAATGTAGAATTAAGCTTATAGTTGTTGTAGATAAAGCTCGGATAAGCTCCAAAAAAAAAAAAAAAAAAATCAATGGATAAGGGAGCTGTATGGATAAGCATGCCATTAAGTGAAATTAAGTGAAGGGCCACGTGGTTACTTGGGCAGCAAGTGAATTGAATCAAAAGGGATGAGAAGCACCTATAAAAGGATGCCTCAAGTAAGAAATGAGGAACAATGAAAGAGTAGTCAGTCAGTAAAGGAGGGTGTTTCGGTGAACGGAAAAGTAAAAGTAAGGGATTAATATAAAGGTGAGTTATATTATACCTTGAGTTACTATAACATATTTTACGTATGTTTTGAGTTACCATAATTTATGTTTTACAAATTATATTCTGTAACTTATATTTAGATTTCAAGTATGTTAATTATTTTTTGAACTTCATTTGCTTAAATTGAAAATTCATGGATATGATTGTTTAAATTTTAAAAATTATTTGACAACGATTATAAAAATATTTATTTTTGGTAAGTACCACCACAGGAGTCCCATGCCTTGGGGGACTTAAATAACCATTGGCCTCTGATTGGTCACTTTGTGGCCATCTATTTGTCATGAATCCATTGACCTCTGTTCTGATTGTCACTCCAGTGACCTCTGTTTTGTTCTGTACCGTGATTATGGTTATTTACCTACATAATTTATGGATTTCAGTTTCTGCCACTCAAATAATTTACTTATTCAAATTAAGTTATGTAACTAAACTAACCTTTGCTTAGCTAAATAATTATCCATGGAAATTTTTGTACCCTCATGCTCATTGTATAATATTTCTCACTCTGCTATGTGCTTATAACTGTTAACCACTTTCAAGTAACGTGTTAGGACCAATGCATGGGGTAGGCACAAGACACTTTGTAGTCATAGTACAGCTCTGGTATTGCAATTGAATAGAAGCTCCAATGTATACGGTGTTGGTATACTTAAATAAGGATTTGGGTACCCTTTTATTTTACTCTGCTGCACTATTAATTTGTTATGACTTCAGTTATTGTCTTGTTGCGACGCCAAACCTTTGGGTATCGGGTCTGGGTCGTGACAAAAGTGGTATTAAAGCAATGGTTTATTTTTTTTAAAACAAATAAAAAAAATCATTGGAACATAGGGCACACATACAATTAAGAAGTAGGATAGGGGGAGATCGGTACCTAAATGTTCCAACTTATTAGTCCCTTTATTTATATTATAGTTTTGTGTGAGACATAAATTGCGATTTGCTTTTGTAAAGGTTTTTATTTTTGTCTCCCTTCAATCACTACTATGCCAAAAGCAAAGAAGAGCTAAGGGGATGATTTTGTTGCTGCTGAGCAATTGTCCAAAAGTTGGATTAATAATGTGATTAATGATGAGGCTTATAGTGCACTCGGGAAAACCTTAGTTGTAAGTTATGTCATGGATATAATTTATAAATTATTAATATAATAATTGACATTACCAGATAACCAATAATTACGATAATTGCCAAAGTTAATAAATAGAGATAATAGGAGTCAATCATTTATGACCGATAATTGTTACTTATAGGAGTTGAATAAATTTAATAAGTTAAGCACTGGTCTACCCATTGATAGGGGTTAAATAATTTATGTTATTATTTAGTTAAGATTGACATACAATTGAAATATGATGAAGTATTATCCAAGTTAAAAGAAGCGATTTTGGGAAAAAGACAACAAAAGATTTGGTACTACGCCCCCAAAGAAGGTAAACACGAGCTCAACTAGTTCAAGCAATCAAGGTCCTACTAACTTCAAAAGTGGCACTGGTCCAAATTGCCCTACTTGTGGGAAGACTTATTGGGGATGATGCTATTGAGACACGGAAGCATGCTTTAAAAGTGGACAAATTGGTTGCTTGCTAAGAGATTGCCCAAAGTTTACCAATCCTATAACTGGCCCTTCTGAACCTGCCCCAAAACCCGTAGTACCTAGAGGAGTGAGGAAGGACCAAAAACGCTAAGGAAGAGCTTTCGCCTTGGTGCTTGGAAACCCGGAGGTTACTGAGAATGTTGTGTCAGGTACACTTTCTGTTTGTGGTCATTTAGCTCATGTTTTCATTGACTCTGGTTCAACTCATTCTTTTATTGCACCACACTTTGCTTCCAAGATAGCATCAACACCCGAACCCTTAGGATATATACTGTTTGTGTCCTTTCCTTTTAGTAATTCTGCCCTTGGTATTGATATGTACAAATCTTGCACGATATCCTTAAAAGGTGAAACCTTATACATAGACTTGATTTCCCTCCACATTGGTAACTTTGATGTAATTTCCCAATCACGTTTCTATTGATTGCAAAGCCAAAAAAAGTCTCCATTTGATTACTAGACCAACTAGAACTTGTCTGGAGTGTCCACCCCTCCATGTGTTATAATTTCCATGACAGCCTAACGACTTTTAAGTAAGGATTGTAGTGGTTATATTTGTTATGCGATTGATACTCAACAAGAGGCCTCTACACTTAATGAAATCCCTGTGGTTAGAGCATTTTCATATGTCTTTCTTGAAGACCTACCTGGTACCCCAATTGACCGGGAAATTGCATTCACCATTGAAACTCAACTTGGTACATGACTGATATTAAAAGCTCTTTACCGCATGTTAATGACGGAATTGAAAGAACTGAAGACCCAACTCCAGGAACTACTGGACAAAGGCTTTATTCGACCAAATACCTCGCCCTGGGGAGCTCTAATACTATTCGTAAAGAAGAAGGATGGTACCATGAGACTGTGTATTGATTATTGAGAATTGAACAAGGTCACCATCAAGAATCGGTACCCCCTGCCACGAATCGATGACTTGTTCAATCAACTTCAAGGCGCTCAAGTATTCTCAAAAATCGATTTGCGTTCCGATTATCATCAACTAAAAATCAAAACGATCAAAAAAATTGCCTTCAAAACACGTTACATGCACTACGAGTTTCTCGTCATGCCATTTGGCATCACAAATGCTCCAGCAACCTTTATGGACCTTATGAATTGGGTGTTCATTTATGGACCTTAGGAATTGGGTGTTCAAACCCCATCTTGACGAGTTCGTCATTGTCTTCATTGACGACATTCTCGTATACTCCAAATCACCAGAGGATCATAAACACCACTTACAAAAAGTTCTACAGACACTGCGTGACCACAAACTTTATGAATAAATGTGAATTTTGGATCACTAGTGTACGCTTCCTCGGTCATGTCATTAATAAGGATGGCATTTCGGTTGACCCCAAAAAAGTTACAGCAATCGTGGATTGGCCATGACCTACTAACGTGTCTGAGATTCGAAGCTTCTTGGGTCTAGTTAGCTATTACCGACACTTCGTGCAAGATTTCTCGAAAATAGCATCACCCATGACCCAACTAACTCTGAAAAACACACCCTTTGAATGCACTAACAAATAGGTAGGAATGGCAACGGGGCGGGGCGGGGCTGGGGACCACCCTCCCCGTCCCCGATCCCCGATAGTGAGAAATTCCCCGGCCCCGGCCCCGATCCCCGACGGGGACCCCATCAGCCCCCCCGCCCCCGCCCCCGATCGGGGATCGGGTTTCCCCGACCCCGAAAATCCCTGACCTGTTGTATTCAGTATACAACATCAACAACAAAAGCAACAAAAAAAAATTTCATGTTGTATTCAGTATACAACATCATCATCGTTATCAATCCTCATCAACAACTTAAAAAAACAAAACAAAATCTGAACCTGTAAACATTACACACACAAACATTACATATATATACACGGGCATACTCGTAATAATCTTTAAAAAAAAATCTGATCAGATCTATCATCATCTTAAAAAATCTTTAAAAAAATCTTAACTTGATCAGAAAAAATCATAGATCTGTTACAAAAAAACAGATCTGTTATCCGAATACATATATATATATATATGTATATATTGATCAAAACTTTTCAAAAAAAAACATAGATCTGTTCAAAAAACCAAGGTGGGAGCGAGATCGGTGAGTCACGTCGCTGCAATAGTGTACGACGGCGGTGGCAGCGGGATCGGTGGTGTACGAGGCGATGGAGATTTGAGTCATGGCGATGGAGGCGGTGGTGGTGGACGATCGGCGGTGTTGCGAAGAGGAAGCCATGGCGACGGAGGCAGTGGTGGTGGACGATCGGCGGCAGATCTGTTCAGATCTCTGTTTCGATCTGAGTCATTGAGTGAGGGAGAGGGAGAGGAGAATGAGATTTGAGTCATTGAGTGAGGGAGAGAGAGATGAGGGCCACGGTGAGAGAGAGAGAGGTCTGAGAGAGAGACGAGAGACGAGAGACGAGAGTCACACGGCTCTGTGAGAGAGGGAGGAATGAAAGTGATTTAGGGTTTGGTTTATAAATTATATATATATATATATAGGGGTAAAACCGTAACTTCACATCGGGGAACGGGGTCGGGGAACGGGGCCGGGGCCGGGCCGGGTACGGGGCTGGGACACTTATCCCCGTCCCCGGCCCGAAACTGTTCGGGGATTCAATTTTGAATACCATCCCCGTCCCCGCGGGGGTATTTTTCGGGGAAAACCCGTTTAAATCGGGGTCGGGATCGGGGATCCCCGTCGGGCCGGTTTCAAATTGCCATCCCTACAAACAGGAACATTGCTTCAAAGAGTTAAAAAGTGGACTTGTGTCATCTTCTAGCTTAGCACTCCCTATGGGAATGGATGGGTTTGTAATTTATAGCGATACCTCATACAATGGTTTAGGTTGCGTTCTTATGCAAAATGGAAAAGTCATTGCATATGTCTCACATTAACTAAAGACTCACGAAAGAACTATTCGACCTACGATCTGGAATTGGCCGTAGTAAGTTTTACCCTCAAACTCTGGTGTTATTATCTCTACAGAGCAACCTGTGAGATTTACACCGATCACAAGAGTCTTAAATATCTGTTTACATAAAAAGAACGGAATATGAGGCAACGACGATGGTTAGAATTTATGAAAGACTACGATATAGAAATCCATCACCATCCAGGCAAAGCCAATGTAGTAGCAGACGCATTGAGCCGAAAGACGACTAGAAGTTTGGCATATACCCTCATTTCTTGCCAGATTAATGGATGGCTTGCCAACATAATCATAGAACCCACATTGATAGAAGAAATTAGAACACGCCAATGTAAAGATAAACTTTGAAGAAAAAGTACGATGAGCAAAGAAGTACGCTCGACCCTAACTTCACTATAAGCAATCAGATGCTAAAATTTTGAAATTTCGAACCTTTGGGTACCAGGTTTGGGTCGTGACACCTAAGGTTGATATGAAATGTAAAACTAGCTCAAGTTTCAAATTGTCTTCAATGCTCTAACAATTCCTAGCAATTCTCCTTTTTTTTTCTAGCTTTTGATCTCTATCTTTTACTCTTTCTCTCTCCCACGTTTTGAGCTTAAAGAATATGAGATGAAGGTATAAAATGAACTAATAGGGTCAAATTAGCCTTATATAGGCTCAATTAATAAGGCTTAATTAATTTAATCAAATTGCCATTAATTATTCTGTTTTAATTTGTTCTGAATTGTATTCCAATTAAACTTACCATAAAGTTCTAAAAATTCCAATTAACACATAAACCGAGTCAATTTCCTGATCGGGTGCCGATAAGGCTTTTAATTCCCAAACATAAATACAAACATATATTCCTACGCAAACAGATAGAAATGCAAATAATGTAACATACACACATGTCATTAATTCAGAATTTCATCGTAATGACGTATTAGATGTCCTTAATCATGGTTTATCAGTTAATCATGGGTCGGGGTTGTTACATAACCCTTGCACTTTTACTTAAGTCCCACTTTGAGACATAAGGGTCAATGTTCCTCTTTTAATACTTCATTTTTAAATCTTTAACAAAATCTAGTCATGTAGCAAAAATGTAACTATGAAATGAGGGTAAGAGAGGAAAATCATCCATATTTTTCACCAATATACTTTGTCCTACGTGATAAGCATATGAGAGTTATATAATACAATATATATATATATATATATATATGTTCGTATGGTAAAAACTTAGACAAAAATGCAAAAAAATAGAGCTTTTAAAATTTTTTAAAAAATGTGACAAACAAATCAAAGAGAAAGAAAGATGAATAGACAAAAGACTATATTACCGTAAAAAATAAAGTTTCGTAATTTCAATTTATACAAAACCCTAGTTCATCTTCTTAATTATTCACAATCTGCATTTTGTTTTAACCTAATGTATGCATATTTTGATATAAATTTTGGAATAAAGTGTGTATTGGTGAAAAATATAGATGATTTTCCTTTTTTACTCTCATGTCGTAGTCATGTTCTTATCATATAATGAGATTTTGTTAAAGATTTAAACAATTGAGTAACAGAAATGTGACATTGACACTAATTTAAGGACCAAAGTAAAATTTTACTAAAAGTACAAGATGTTGATTGTCACAATTTCATGTGTAGAGACCAAAATGAGATTTGACTAGAAGTGCAGAGAGTTGACTATCATGATTTCATGTGTAGGGCCAAAGTAAGATTTGATACAAAGTGTAGAGGTGCAAAGTGTAATTTATCCTTTCTTCTTTAGTTATAATCTTATTTTAGTTATAACTCATGAGATCTTTGGTTATATTTCATGTTTTGTTTGGTTAAACTTTTTTATTCATTTATTTTTAATTATAACTCAAAAAATATAAAATTATATCATTTTTTAATTATAAAATATATATAATACATTTCTTAAAAATGTATACCATAATCTTTTCTAATATATTATTGCCACAAAATTTTAGGAGAGCAAATTAATGCTCAAATCATTGACAGAGCATAGTGATAAGTTGTCCTTGGATATGCCAAAACTCAAAAAGTACTTCTCGAGTTATTTTCAAAAGACAGGACCAATCTCTTCATAACTCTTAGGGCCCATGAAGGAATATAAAGGTACATACACACCTCATTTTCTGTATGTATTATTACCACATTCTCTTGTTAGTCCACCATCTCCCAATCATGCAAGATCCGCCCTCTCCATGTGGACTATGAAGCACAAATCCACACACCCCTCATCTCTATCTCTATCAACACTAATATCACTACAACCATCACCGTATCAATTTGTTATTATTAATACTATCACTATAATCATCACAATCATAATTAGAACTAGAACTAAAACTAGAATCACTCTACTATCACCATTATCGAAGCCAAAACCAAATCATTCCACCACCACTACTAACTATTTCCATTACAATTAGAATCAGAATCCGCTTTGCCACCACCAACACTACAACCAACACCCATAATCACTTTACCACCACCACCAACATTATTGTCACCCTTACAACTAGAGCTTGAATCACTTCACCACCACCAACAACAACACAACAGTCACCACCACAACTAGAACTAAAATCACTTCACCACCATCACCACCACAATCGTCATCGTCAAAACCAAAAAAAAATCACTTCTCTAACGACATTCATGGATTCGAAACCTCTCACCAATGAAGGATCAAAAACAGCAAAAAAACCAGTCAACAAAACTAGTACAAAGGAGCAAGACAAGAGTGTCAATACGGGTAAGCACCACCGTACATATCGGGGAGTTAGATTGCGAACATGGGGGAAATGGGTGTCGGAAATACGCGAACCGAGGAAGAAGTCCAGAATATGGCTCGGAACATACCCAAAAGCTGAAATGGCAGCTCGAGCACATGATGTAGCTGCACTAGCCATTAGAGGCCATTCAGTGACTCTCAACTTCCCGGAATTGGCTCACAAACTTCCTCGCCCCGCCACCACCGCCCCTAAAGATATCCAAGCTGCAGCCGCCTTAGCAGCTTCCGGTGAATTCGATGAACCGGAAAAAATGGACAGTGAAGATCAGCCAAGCCAACATGATGATGATCAGATCACAATGTCTCAAGAATTGGGAATATGTCAAGAAAGTGAAGATGGTGATGATGATACCTTGTTTGACCTTCCTGATCTGTTACTGGATACTATGGATAGGTCACTTGAGTTCTCTTCTGCTTCGTGGTTTGAGGTTGGTTTTCAATTTGAGGAACCATTTTTATGGGATTACAACTAGAGCAACAATGGATCACAACATATGCATCTACGTATCTTAATATTTTAGTACTTTTTTCTCTTCTTTTTTTATTTCGTTTCGACTAGTCTTTGGCTAATAATGTTATGATAATTATATTTCTTTATTATATTAGAGGAATTTTAATTCAGTGTAATGTTTAAAAAAAATTATAAATAAATGATAAATTTTATACATATTTACAATTAAAAATATAAACTTTTTTCATGATTTTGTAATAATTTTCTGGTAAACCTACTGATAGGTAATTTCTCCTATTATATTTTGCTTACAATATTATGTGTATAGTTTTAAATAATTGTACTGAAAAACATTTGAGGGGTGGACTAACAATGGTTCTACAAACTTTGAAAAAATAATCGGCAAATTATTAAAAAATTTCATTAAATGTCAAGATTTATTTATATAGTGGACCCACAACAACTTCTTTAGATATACATGTACACCATTTTATAGATAGGTAGTTGGTCCAGTGATTTATGTAGCTATCTCTTGAGACAATGCAAAGGTTAGAAATTCAAGTTCGAGTCGATAATACGACTTTAACCTTTTCGTTTACTAATCTCCTAGCATCTTATCATATGACAACAATAATAAAAATAATAATATATTTAGTACTAGAACAAATGATATTTTAAAACAAACATTGTTTTGACAAATATGAATTTTAGATAATTTATATTTAATACACATTTGACTGCCATTAGCTGAACTTAATTATTCACTTGTTTTATGATAGTATTTAGTAGGGATTAAGCCTTCTTGAATACAATTAAGATCATCGCATATATCAATTAAGGTTATGACTTCCATTTTATAATCATTAATTACTAGTGGGATAGAATTTTGACTACCTTGAATATATTCAATAGTGAAATCAAAAATACTGAGAATAGATTGTCAGCGGGCAAAAATTTACTTACTAGCAATATTTTGAACGTTTTTTTCCAAAACATATTTAGCAATTTTACAATCAATACGGACTAAAAAGTGTTGGTTTAAAATATCATATTAAAATTTACTAATACATAATATAATAGATAAAATTTCTTTTTTAATAGTATTATAATTTTTCTGTGCTTTGTTCCAAACACCAGAATGATAACGAACAATTTGTTTAGATGACTTGAGATGGACTTTCTGAAGAAGAATGCCACCATAACCAATATTAGAGGCATCAGTTTAAATAATTTTAAATGAATCTTTAGTGGGAATACCAAGACAAGACAAAGTCTTGACATATAATTATTATTATATTGAGAAAACGGTTATATATCAATTGATATCAAACAATATATGAATAAATAATGGTATTGAAAATCTAAAATCTAATTACATAACAACTGATACGATACGTAATGGTTAACCCGATTCATGTGTCAACGTTGTATTGGTTTAGTGAATTAGAATGTCTATTCACCTAAAATTATTATCCAGAAATCTACAAGTAAAAGGAATATAAGGTTGAGATTTAGTTTGTATTTTGTAGGTCCATGTTAAGAATGAATTTCAACCACTTGTAGATTTTTTTGAATAAAATTCTAGGTAAAAATTTAAAATTTATGATATTACAGTTAACACATTTCATCACTTATACTTGTTTATTAACTTACGCTTATTATCAATAGTGTTGACACATGATATTGTAAACAAAATAAGAGATACTATAGGATATCACCCATAACTCATGAAATTGTGGATTCCACCAGTTATTGAATGAGAATGGTTAGAGATTAACAATTTTAGATTAATAAATTCATCTATAATAATGTAGTGATAGAGTTGATCCATATTTTATTAATTGTGTAATAAATTAAAAATTGATACACATCATATCATATCATATCATTATTAGTCAAATTGTAAAAACTGTAAGAATGTCAAACATATTATGAGATTAACATATACGCATGACACTATTGAATACAAATCGGAGTATACAATGATAAATAGCAGTTGTCAAGCATAATATAATGAGAAAATATTATTATTAGAGTCATGATAGGGACCCCCTCCAGTCACCACCCCTACAACCCCCCCCCACACACACGTGGCGGGCGGTGATTGGAGGAGCAGGAAAAAAAGAAAAAAGAAAAAGAAAATGTAACCAATGAGAGAAAGAGGGGGTCAAAGGGGGTGGGGGAAAAGGGGGCATGAAACATTTTTGTTATTATTATTATTATAATATTATTGATCTTAAGGATGTGCATGTAATTAATGTCTCACAATATATTAAATAGGGTTAATTATATTTTTTATTTCCAAAATATGAGTTCTATATTATTTTGGTCATCAATATTTAAATTGTATCAATTTAGCCCTAATGTATAAAAATTGTGGGGATCAGACTGACATAATTAAATATTCAAAATCAAAATGACACAAAATTTATATTTTAGGGACTAAAATATAATTATCCTCACTAAATAATGATCAGATATAACCATATATCTAAAAGTCTATATGGTTCCAAAAAAAAAAAATCAGAAAGTACTCAAAATATCAAATTAATAGTGTATATATCTAAAGATGTTGTGGCTCCACAATATAAATAAATCTTGACATTTAATGAAAAATTCTGAATAAATTTTCGATTTTTTCTTCTGAGTTTGTACAACTTGGTCCAACCCCTCAAATTTTTGGTGCATTTGGTCACATGTTTATTTATATGCATATGCATGTTTTCATGGTCAAGTGCATTTGGTTTTGGCTATTCTCAGGTGAAATTGAACGCATGTAATTAATGGATTAGCTATGATGACTTTTTCATACTTTGATATCAGATGAATGAACTGATAAAAAAAGGTGGCTTGTATGAGCAATTATTCGTTATCATTAACGGCGCTGACGTGACAATATTGTAAAGTGATTTTAATTTTTTATTAAGGAAAAATAACATATTAGTGGTTGTTAATTTTTTTTAATAAAAAAATAATAAACATTATACATATTAATAATTATAATTATAATTATAATTATAATTTTTTTTAATAATGTGTAATTTAAAGATTATAACTGAAGGTACTTTTCCCTTTTATTAATTACTTTGTGACAATACTACACGTAGCAATAAATAATTTTTTAATTATTATACATATATATATATATGTCAAAAATTGAACCAATTGAAATTATAACATCTTCAATGACAAATGCTATAATAGCATTGCCATTGCTATAATTTCACAATAAATAGAATAATTATAGTAGTGGTGCTCCAATGGTCAGATGCCATTTTGACAGAACGAACATAGAAACTGGTGTGTTCGGTCAATCGGCCAGTCGTCTCAAACACACTAGTTTCTATGTTTGATTCTGAAAAAATAACAAGAGGAAGAGGGAGAGATGTTTTGTTGGGAGAAAGGAAGAGAGGTTTTGCTTGATGAGTTAGAAGTTACGGCAGCTGTCAAAGTTTTGGTCAAATTTGACACAAGTTTTGACATTTATCAAATTTGGCAGTTGTCATTTCAAACCATTGGAGCACACTTTTCTGCTGCAGCTGCCAAATTATGGCAATAACAACTCCAATGGCAAATCATTGGAGATGCTCCAATGGTTGGTTATGGCAACTGCCAAATTTGGCAGCTGCCATTTGTGTCAATGAAGAAAAAAAACAACTGTTTCCCTTTTATCCTCTAGTTTTTATTCATCTTCTCAAACTATTTCTGCAACAACAATACTACGCACAGAGGAAGAAACACATAAATTGTTGTGCGTGGCATTATTGTTGCTAAAATGGTCTGAAAATGAACAAAAACTGGAGGGAGGAAGGGAAACAGTGCTTTTCTTCTTCATTGGTACATATGGCAACGGCTCTATTTCAATCTAAAAAACAAAAGACTCTTTTTCCAAAACAGAGAATACGTTAACTGCTACAAATGAAACGACTGAAAAGAAACGGTCATCTTTTTGTAGTGGTATAAATACAAACAATTGAATTGAACTTGAGTTCACAGCAAAACATCTCAAATTATATTTTTCTTCTTTATTTTTCACACAATCACTATGGAAAGTTTATTAAAAACAAAGATAGAAAAATCATTCAGCATTGATGCAGATATAGCAATTTGTAGAGCTTAGTGTCACATTATTGAAGACCCAATTGTTTCTAATTCACAATCTCATGCTCATCTTTGGGAAAGAATTTTTTTAAAATTATTGCTCATTTCAGAATGATTATTCAAGAATATAAGTGTCTATCTTATCTCGATAGGGTTTAATCATGAAATGTTACAACAAATTTCATGGGTGTTTAGCGCAAGTCAAAAATATACACCCAAGTGGGATGTCTCAAATTGTTATAGTAAGATTTCATCTTCATTTATTACATTAGTTTTTTTATTTTGTCTCATATAAAAATTAACTAATTAATTAATTTAATATTTTATTGATATAGATGCTTCAAGTAAAACTTTTATACTATCCAGATGAAAACAAACATTTTTCTTTAAACATTGTTAGCCAGGCTTGCAAAACAATATCAGGTGGCAAGATGTACCTCCTACGAACATAGTGAAGTTAAGGATACATGCACCATTTTTCCCTGATTCGACCCCTGAATCCCCTATGGATAACTGCATTTCTTTTGAAGACGATAACAGTTCAAGTGTTGGTAATAATCCAATTGTTGAGGCTACTGTCTCTACAAGGGGTAAAAAGCCTATAGGTAGGAAATCTACAAAAGAATTACTTCAATAAGGTCAAGTCGTTGAAGTTGAAATCCATAAATTTAACAATTTGTTGGAAACATTTAACCAATTCCTTACTGAGAAGGAAATAAAAAAAAAGCTGAAAGAGAAGATAAACGGCTTCAAGTATTGCAGGAGATGAAAGAACATGAAATGAAAAAGGAAGAACATAAAATAATGTCTGCGGACATTTCTAATATGAACCCTCAGACGAAAGCTTATTACATAATGTGCAAGAATGAGATTTTCACAAAGTGGTCGGCACATATGAGTAACCCAAATTACTATTTTCTCCTTCCTCTTGATGAATAATTGGGAGAGAATGTCCATTTCATTTTGCAATGTCATTTATTTTTCAATATAATTTTTAGTATTTATTTTTCAATGTAATTTTTAGTATTTATTTTTGAATGTAATTTTAGTTTTTATGTTCCAATGTAATTTTGCGTTTGCAATATAATTTATTTAAGCTTATAATTTTAATTTTTCAATGTTTTTATGAATAAATACAAACTTATTGAAATGAATACGATAAAGTTGCAAATTAAGATAATTTTACTAAAATAAGAAGACATTAAATGACATTAAGTGCCATTAAAAGGATAAAATACAAACTTAATCTAACTCACCATGACGGACCCACAAGTGTTCAATCAGATCATTACGAATTTCATTATGGGTTTCAGTACATCTAATCCTCTGGTAGTTGAACATAAATTCAACATACTCCTGGTTTGGATCACAAGACACTTGACATGGGGTATTAATGGTATCTGTTTGCAGTAGTGCTGCACTGCGTTGATTTTCAGGAATATCACGCTCGTCTTCAATTATCATATTGTGCAAAATAATGCACGTTTTCATGATGTAGTATAGATCATCATCACTCCAACCTCTAGCCGGAACTCTAGCAATATTAAAACGTGCTTGGAGAACTCTAAATGCCCTTTCGACATCCTTATGACATGCCTCTTGCATCCTTGCAAATAGTGTCTCTTTAAACTTTGAGATTGAGATATTGTTTTGACAAGCGTTGCCCAACGAGGATAGATACCATCAGCAAGATAATATCCCATGTTGTACGCATGATTGTTGATGGTATAGTTGACAGTAGGGGCACGTCCTTTAGTTAATTGAGAAAATATAGACGGCCTGTCAAGAATAGTAACATCATTAAGAGAGTCATACATGCCAAATCCACAAGTCGTGCGAGACGACTACCTCGAGCACAATAGTTGGTTTGTGCACATGTCCAGTGTAAGTACCGGCTTGGGTGGTTGGACATTTATCCTAACGCTAGTGCATACAATCCAAACTCCCTAACATTCCAATAAACCCATGTTGATCTCCCTTTTGCAATAATTTGGCGACATCTTCCTTGGGGATTTTAAATATATGCCTTCATAGATAGCAACAATCGTTTTGCTAAAAAAATTCAAGGCGGCAATTACAATACTTTCGCCGATTTTGATGTACTCATCCACAGCATCAGCAGGTACGTCATATTGAAGGATTAGAAGTGCAGTAATCGTCTTTTGTACACCGGATAATCCAGGAGCACCGGTGGCAACAGGGGTTTGGATGAAATACTCATTGACTTGTTGAATATCATGTAAGATATTAAAAAATAATGACCGCTTCATTCGAAAACGTCGAAAGTATTCTTCTGGGTAGACAGGATTATCTGCAAAGTAATCTCTATTCGCTTGTCGCCTTTGACCCTTTTACGATTAATGTATCGACGACTACTTGTGGAACCAACATGTCTAGTTGGTTGGTTTAGGGTTAACGATTATATTCTTTGTTATCGCACTGTTAACAGTAGCATCATCATTATATCATTATCAAATGATGAAGATTCATCAAAATCTCCATTAAAGAAGGTTTTCGTGAAATTGATCATTGTGGGTGGGTGAATATGAAAATTCTAGAAAACCTTGTGGGTGAATAGAGAGAGTTTAGAAGATATAAAAATTGTGGGTAGGTGAATATGAAAATTGTAGAAAACCTTTTGTTATACTTTATAGGGAAAATTGTGACTGGGTGAATAATGGGTGGTAACGAGTGTTCGCGGTTCGGTTGCGACCGAAAAACTTCTAATTCGTCATCCATCTACCGGATTGGTAGATTGAAAAAAATCAATCTGCATCCATCCGCCGGATTAACAGATGCGAATTAAGCGGATTGGCGGATGGATATAAATCGGTTTGATGGTTTAAACTTTTATAAATTTTGAACATAATACAACAACTTGTCAACATTTTTTATAACAATCCAACTTAACATAACCAAAAGATTATTAAGTAAATTGTCAAATACCAATAATAAATACGTATAAACAAACCATACATTATCAAAACTATTTCATTACTCTTTTTTATTCAAAAACTATTTAATTTGATTTTTTTAAAAAATAACAAAATTAAGCCTTAGGTTAGCCCCAAGGTTATTCATCTTTAAAATTCTATTGATTTTGATCATGAACAAATATTTTGAACTTATTTTGTTATTTAAAGTTTTCAAAATAAAAATTGTGTTTCATGGTTCTAGAAGTTATATGATTCTAAAGTATTATTTTTCAATCGTTTTGGGGCCCTCAAAACATGAGCATCAAAACTTGGTTGCAAAACTCTATCCATACGTAAAACAGGTCTAAGGGTCGACACCAGAATGAAGCTCAAAATAAGATAGCAAGGGTCGACATTAAATTTCGGAATGCAATTCAGCAATAAGGGTCGACACTAAGAAGCATAAGGGTCGACACTAAATTTCAGAAAGCATTTCAGCAGCAAGGGTCGACACCAAAAATGATAAGGGTCGACACCAAAAACATTTGAGACTCAACGCAGAGAAGAGAGAGAAGCAAAGGGTCGACACCCAATCTGCAGGGGTCGATACCTATAAATTTGGGTTTAAAAATTCCTTATGCCAAATTAGATCCAGACTGTTGCAGATCATTTCTTAGCCACTTTTTCAAATTTCTGTACAGAATACGTCATATTTTCTGACCACTGGGCAAATCCTTTGGCACCATATCTTCTCCAAGAAGTTGACTTATGAGGTTGAACATTAAATAAATAGCTTATGCATTTAATGAATCGTCTCTTACCAAGACCTGCCTACAGCCTGCCTTTTTCTATCAAACACAGCTGGAGCAAATCCTTCATGATCTTCTCCAACAGATAGGAGATTCAAATCTCCTCCTCTCTCTAATAGCTAGAAACCATCAATATTATAAATATGGAGGTCTCCTTGTTCATTCAATACACTACTTCAACACAACAAGCCTAGAGCATTCAAGAGCAATCAAGAGCTTTTATTACATTCCATTTGTACTTTCATTTTCATATCTGAGTGAGTCTTAAATTACTTGAGAGCTTACACTTTCATATATATCTTTTATGAGAGAACATTTGTAAAAGAGAAAAGTTGTACCTCTTATTCTTATTCCTTATTTTCTAAGCGACACACTTGTAAAGTGAGGCATTTAGTTGAGAGGATCTCAACAGATTGAAGTAAGTCCTTGTAAAAATCCACAAGCTAGGTGGAGTTTGGTGGTGCATCTATTCATAGTGAAGAAATTCTCAAGAAGGTGTCTTGAGGAGTGGACATAGGACGATGAGCCAAACCACTATAAATCCTTGTGTCAAGCTCTTCTTTTTTTTCCTTTTATTTTTTGTGCATTCATTTATTGTCATATGTCTTTAAATACTTAGTCTTTGCAAATTTATTTTCGGACCAAATTTTTAATTACCCAATTCACTCCCCCTCTTGGGTTGCCTTCCTAAATAACAATTGGTATCAGAGCCTCGTCTCTAGTATTGTGACTTAACCATTTTAGAGTGATCTATGGCAACCCCTAGCTCCTCTCTTTCTGAAGGTCAAGCCTCAAACAGACCACCCTTCTTCAATGGCACAAATTTCAACTATTCGAAAACCCACATGATTATGCATATTCAATCTACCAACTATGAGGTTTGAAAAATCATATGTGATGGTCCTAAAGTCCCCACCAAAGCCATAAATGGTCTGTTAGTCCCCAAACTTGAAAGTGAGTGGACTAGTGCTAATTACAAAGATATTCAATCCAATGTGAAAGCTGTTAACATGTTATATTGTGCACTTGATGCTACTAAGTTTAATAGAATATGCACTTGTACAACTGCTAAAGAAATTTGGGATAAACTTTTTATAACTCATGAGGGAACTACTCAAGTCAAAGAGTCTAGAGTGAGCTTGCTTGTTCACAATTATGAGCTCTTCAAGATGAAACCTGATGAGAACATATCCCAAATGTTCACTCGCTTTACTGACATTATAAATAATCTTAAATCTCTTGGGAAGACTTATACTAATGCAGAGATTGTTAGAAAAGTTCTCCAATCATTGCCAAAAAGTTGGGAGAACAAAGTTATTGTAGTGATAGAAGCAAGAGACTTGTCAACATTGAGTCTTGATGAGCTAATGAGATCTTTCTTGACCCATGAAATCATCATGCAAGAAGGAAAAGAAGAAGAAGACAAAAATAAGAAGAAAGGAATAGCTTTCAAGTCTACCTCAAAATCTCAAGAGGAAGAAGAAGATGCTTTAGAGAAAGATGAAGAAATGGCTTTCATTACCAAAAGATTCAAAAAGTTTATGAAGAAGAAATAAGGTGTAAGAAAGTTCTTCAGAATAGACTTCAACAAAGATCTTCAAAAAGGAGAAAATCATAAAAAATATGAAGTTACTTGCTATGAATGTAACAAACCAGGACACTACAAATCAGAATGTCCAGAGCTCAAAAAACAATTCAAGAAGGATAAGAAGAAAGCCATGATCACAGCATAGGGAGAAGACAGTGATGACAGCGACTCGGAGATGGATCTTTGTAAAAATGAAATTGAAAATCTATGCTTGATGGCACTTGAAGATGAGGTAAATGATGACTCCTTTACTTTTGATGAATTACAAATTGTTTTTGATGAATTGCATGCTGAATTTAAAAAATTAAGTATGAAAAGTAGTTGTCAAAAGAAAATGATCTTAAGTCTATCTCAAGAAAAAGAATCCTTGACTTCTAAGATCAATACTTTGGAAAATAAAGTCTTGATGTTGGAAAAGAAGAAAGAATTTTCAAAGGAAAAAGAATTCTTCATTTTTGAAAAGAAAGTAGATGATTTGCAAAAGGAAAATGAAATTTTGAAAAAGAAGAAAATTGTCTTAAATGAAAACATAGAAGATTTAAAAAATGTTCTTTCAAAATTTAATCAAGGTAAAGATACCTTAGATAAAATTCTCAAAAGTCAAAATCAAACATTTGGAAGAATTGGAATTGGCTATAAACCTTTTTCAAAGCAAAAAATTTCAAAAAAGACCTTTATTTATGCATCATCCAACCATTCTCATCTCACATGCCATTATTGTGGAAGAAAAGGTCACATCTCTCTTTCATGTACTGCTAAGAGAAACTCATTTGATAGAATGAAAAAGAAGTGGGTTCCCAAAAACACCTCAACTCCTAACTCTCATGGACCCAATACAGAATGGGTACCAAAAGGTCAACAAAAATCTGATTTTTGCAGGTGTGCTTTAGGTCAAAATCCAACAACAACCGGTGGTACCTTGATAGTGCATGCTCAAGGCACATGACCGGAGATAGAGTAATGTTCTCAACCCTTAAATCCAAAAAAGGAGGTCACGTAACCTTCGGAGACAATAGTAAGGGAATGATCATCAACGAAGGTAGTATTGGTAAAACTTCTTAACCCATCATCAAAAATGTGTTGTTTGTTGAAGGATTGAAACATAACTTGCTTAGTATTAGTCAAATGTGTGATAAAGGCAGTCATGTCACTTTTGAAAAATCCCACTGCACCATTAAAAATTCTGCTGAAAACAAAGTGCTTTTTGTTGGTCATAGGCATGAAAATGTGTATATATTTGATTTGCACAGTTTATCTCCTAATCATGATGTTAAGTGCTTATTTGCTATAAGTGAATCCGGATGGCTATGGAATAGGAGGCTAGGACATGCTTATATGGATTTGTTTTCAAAACTCTTAAAACTTGATTTGGTTATAGGTTTACCAAAAGTTGATTTTGAAAAAGATAGACTTTGTGATGCTTGTCAACAAGAAAAACAAACAAGAGTTTCTTTCAAATCTAAAAATATTTTTTTTCCACTTCTAGACCTCTTCAATTGTTGCATATTGACTTGTTCGAACCTTCTAGAACTTTAAGTCTTGGTGGTAAATCTTATTGTCTTGTTTATGTGGATGACTATACTAGATTCACTTGGGTGATTTTCTTAGTATACAAAAGTGATACTTTTTCTGCATTTGCAGCTCTTTGTAAACGTATTCAAAGCATGATTAGTCTTACTACTTGTTGCATTAGAAGTGATCATGGTAGAGAATTTGATAATGATGAGTTTATTTTATTTTGTAATGAGCATGGTATTGATCATAATTTTTCTACTCCTCGAACTCCTCAACAAAATGGTGTGATAGAAAGAAAAAATAGAGTTCTTGAGGAAATGGCTCGAACTATGCTTTGCGAAAATAATTTGCCAAGATATTTTTGGGCGGAAGTCGTCAATACAACTTGTTATGTTATTAATCATGCCATGATTAGACCCATTCTTAAGAAAACGCCATATGAATTATGGAATGGTAAAAAACCGAACATTGGTCATTTTCGTGCACTTGGTTGTAAGTGTTTTGTACTTAATAATAATAAAGAAAATCTTGGGAAGTTTGATGCAAAATCTGATGAAGCCGTGTTCCTTGGCTATGCAAATTCTGGTAAAGCTTATCGTGTTTTTAATAAAAGAACTTGTTGAAGAATCTATACACGTTGCTTTTGATGAATCTAACTCCTTGGCTTCCAAGAATACCACTAGTGATGATGTTGCAGATTCTAATCCAAGTATTGAAAGCATTTACTTATCAGAAAATGATGAACTTCATGCTTTTTAACCCAATGTTGAAGTCTCTATGGAAGATCTTCAAAAGGAGTATACCCATCCAACAAAGGAAAATGATCTACCCAAAGAATGGAAGTATGCTCATGGATATCCCAAAGACCTCATTATAGGAGACGCCACACAAGGAGCAAGAACTCGTTCTTCTATTCATAATGTTTATGGCAATTTAGCTTTTGTTTCTCAAATTGAGCTAAAAACCTTTTCTGAGGCTGAACATGATGAAAACTAGATTTTTGCTATGCAAGAAGAGTTAAATCAGTTTGAAAGAAATGAAGTTTGGTTTTTGACTCTTCGTCCTATGGATCATCCCGTTATTGGAACTAAATGGGTTTTTCGAAATAAAATGGATGAATCCGGGGTTGTTATCTGAAACAAAGCTAGACTTGTAGCCCAAGGTTATAACCAAGAAAAAGGCATTGATTTTGATGAAACATTTGCACCCGTTGCACGCCTTGAAGCTATTCGTATGTTGCTTGCATTTGCTTGTTTTAGAAATTTTAAACTCTTCCAAATGGATGTGAAAAGTGCCTTCTTAAATGATTATATTTTAGAGGAAGTGTATGTTGAACAACCTTTTGAAAATCACAAACACCCGGACCATGTTTATAAGCTTTCAAAAGCCTTGTATGGTTTGAAACAAGCCTCTAGAGCTTGATATGAACGCTTGAGCAATTTTCTTATTGAAAAAGTTTTTCTCGTGGGAAAATTGATACCACTTTTTTCATAAAAACCAGAAATGAAGATATACTTATTGTTCAAATTTATGTTGATGATATCATATTCGAAGCTAGTAATGAATCTTTGTGCAATGAATTTGCTAAGGATATGCAAGGTGAATTTGAAATGAGTATGATAGGAGAGTTGATATACTTTCTCAGATTGCAAATAAAACAAACCCAAGATGACATTCATCTATCTCAAGCCAAATATATCAAAGATCTCCTCAAAAGATTTGAAATGGATTTGTCCAAATCTGCAGGAATTCCCATGAACACATCGATTAAAATCGACAAAGATGAGCAAGGTAAACCGGTAGACAAAAAGAAATATCGAGTTATTATTGGTTCCTTACTCTATCTAACAGCTAGTAGACCCGATATCATGTTTAGTATTTGTATGTGTGCTCGTTTTGAATTATCTCCAAAAGAATCCCACGTCACTACAGTAAAACGTATTTTCAGATATCTCGTTGGCACTCCACTTTTGGGGCTTTGGTACCTTAAAACAAATGTTTTTGATCTTTATGGTTATTCGGATGCCGACTTTGCAGGATGTAGACAAAATGGCACTTGTCATTTTCTTGGAAATTCACTCACATCTTGGTTTTGTAAAAAACAAAATTTTGTGGCTTTATCTACAGCTGAAGCGGAATATATTGCCATTGCTAGTTGTTGTGCTCAAATGCTTTGGATGAAACAATAACTTCTTGATTTTGGACTTCACTTTGACCACATACCTATTAAATGTGATAACACTAGTGCTATTAATTTTAAAAAAAATCCCATACAACACTCATGCACTAAACACATTGAAATAAGGCATCACATTCTATGGGATCATGTACTTAAAGGTGACATTGAACTCAAATTTGTGCCTACAAGTCAACAATTGGCCGATATCTTTACAAAGCCTCTCAATGAGGAACATTTCTACTTTATACAAACTGAGCTTGGTATGCTAAATATTCCCGTGTGATGTTAAACTATGTGTTATTATGCTTCTTTGAGAAATTTGATGTCAAAAACACTAGTTTTTTACCTTGCAGGACCCTTAAGGGTCGACCCCCTACTCTTTAGGGTCGACACTTAGTAAACCAGGCTTGTGCCTTTTGTTGCTTAGGGTCGACACCTCTCTTCGAAGGTGTCGACACTTGATGAATTTGTGGACACTGCTTTTTAGTGTCGACCCCCTTTTTTTTCTTAAAGGTCGACACTTGCCTTTTGAGTAAGGTTTTTGCCGCGCAGTTTTTTCAAATTCGAAGGGTTGACACCTCTCTTCCCAAGGGTCGACACCTTCTCAAGAGTATTAATATACCACGCGACCCTTCATTCTCTCTTACGACACCCATTAAATCCCTAGCCCTAGCCCCTTTTCCTATTCCAGTATCTCTCTCCGACGATTCTCATTCCGATCTTCTCTCATTCTCCTTGCAACCTCTCCTTCTTCATCTCCATGGATTCTCAAGCCCTTCCTCCTATTGCAACACAAAAGCGACCACGAACCTCCTCCACTTCCACCGCTATCAGTGCTTCTCCTCCTGTTCTTCGTTTCAAGAACCCTAAGTGCCGATCTGCCTTCAACAAGGACTTCAATCTTCGAAAAGTAATCTCTGGGCGTACAATAGATCTCGTATTTTTTGAAAAACATTCTATTCTCGTAAAAGCCTGGTTCAACAATCAAAAGTGGTCATCCCTTTTGAAACTCGACTGTGATATTTACCCCACACTCATCAAAGAGTTTTTTGCAAATCTATCTTGTGATGAGGGCACTTCTTCTCATACCCTCAACTGTTTTGTAAAGGGTGTCCCTTTCACTCTGACATCCTCTGTCATTAACTTCATTCTTGTCATGACCCAAACTGGCCCTTGTAGGTTTAGCATCGTAACCGGCCAGTAATCCTTGGATTACCAAAGGCCTCTTAACAGAATAACATTTAATTGGGGGCTGCGGAAGCAATTGTACCACATATGAATAGTCCATAGAGCCGTGCAAATATACATGGGACAGAAATTTGAAATCTTATATAATATATTCATATATGTGACATCATGATGCATTGGTCTTCATCACATTTGATACAGTTGTAGCCCAAAAAGGAAAATAGCTTTTATACACAAAACAAAAGACCTGTTCGTATTACAAACAAAAATATAAGGTCTTTACTATTTCCATTTAGACTTGACTTGATCACACAAGGGAACCTTCTTGGAGGCACAACAGTTGGCTGACAAAACAGAGGTGCCAGATCGTCAACTTTGGGTCTGGTCACGCGCCTGATCACCTACATACATAAATAATATAGTGAGCTGGAGCCTAGTGAGTAATAACAAAGTAAAGATTTTAATCAGATTTCAAATCTCATAATAAATCAGAATCATAATCAGGTAGCAGAAACAGAATCATAGTCTTATTCATATTCAAATCATGTGTGGTACATCCATTAGCATAAACATGTCTCTTTGGTCAAGCATATCAAGTTCCATAAAGGAACCTCTGGTACCGGGTAACATATCTCATACATGAGCCGCGGTATTGTTTCCCTCGGGCGAGGGCCTGTGCCACGGTATTATCTCCCCCAGGCGAGGGCCTCATGACCATAAGCCACAGTATTATGTCCCCTGGGCGAGGGCCTCTGCTAAGGATACCACAATTACTTTTCAAGAAACTTGGACAATCGTTCATTCATACAAAACATAGTATTTCAGAAAACTGATCATTCCATATCATCAGAAAATAATTAAAGTCAAACATAGCTTTACAGAGTTATTACTCACAGATAACCGGTGGCTCCAAATAGACGAGTAGAGTAGGTAATTCACTTAACTTGAGGCGCATGACCTACATAACATGACAGATACATACGTTGAAACACAAGCTGAAATTGTACATAACTTATTTCATTTGTCTTTAGTATGTTTCTAGCTTTTATCCTCACTACAATGTTTTAATCTTGGCCTAGGAATGCCTAGGATGGAATGATGATGCAAAAATGTACTTGAAAACAGTTTTCAAAACTTGCTGAAAACAGGGTCCACGCTTGAGCGGACATGTAAAATGTGAGAGTCCGCTCGAGCGTAACTTCCTTCGCTCGAGCGGTCTGCAAACTTTGAAAAAAGTACTGGTTGCTTGATTTTTACGCTCGACGGACGCTCGATCCTCACTCGAGCGTGAGACTCAGACCTTCGCTCGAGCGTGACTTTTGTCGCTCGAGCGATCTACAAAAACACATGAACTTCTAGGAGCATACATTTCACGTTCGAGCGGACTTCTGGTCACTCGAGCGTAGGTGCAAAAACAAAGGTGGTTGCTCGAGCGTACAATACTTCACTCGAGCGGAGAGTGCAAATTCTGGAATTTCCAGATTTGCTTCCAAGGTCCAAAACTCAATCTTAAAGTATCAAAACTTGATTTTTCTGGGCCAAAGCTTGAGGAAACACTTAGAAACTCATAAAACATCATGAATTAAGGATCATTTCAAGAAATCATGGCCCAATAGCTTGCCAATTGTGCAAAAATTTAGCTTAAAATTTATGAATGTTCCATGAACATGACATGCATGAATTTCTTTAAACTTAAGCTTCTCAAAACTTGATCAAATGCTACAAAACAACATGAAACTTGATGATTTCCCAAAATTAAGGTGAATTCAAAACATGCATGAGAAAATTCTTAGCAATTAAACTCAAAATACGAGAAAATATGCATGTATGCATGGTATCGCTCAATACTCTTTATTTCTAACTCAATTCTTACTTTAATCAACATAATTCTCTTGTGTTCATGCATTATAGTCTAGATTTCAAGGCTTAAGGATAAAATTCTTACCTAGAGACTTGAGTTCACAAGTGTTAAAGTTGAAACTCTCAAATTCTCTTTAATCTCTCAACAATTCTTGCAAGTTTCCCCTTTCTTACTTAATCCCAAACCCTTTCTTAGTCTCTCACTTCTCTCTCACGTTTGAGTCACAAGATGAGGGATTGAAATTGTATTCTTAATAGTCTTGAATCAACAATTCGCCTTTTATAGGCTTGGGCAAAAGTGTAATTATTTATTGATCAAGTTAATCAAGTAGACATTAAATTATTTTAATTTAATCATCCCGAACCGAATTTCAATTAAACCTACCATAAAATTCTAAAAATTTTAGTTAACACATAAATCAAGTTAATTTCTGAATCGGATGCCGATAAGGCCTTTAATTCGTAATCCGAAACGGAAATATAAACAGATCTTTCTACGTTAAACAGATATAAACGCATATAATGCAATGTATGATGCAAAATTTCACTTTAATTTCTTTTTAGGTATAATTAAACATAGATTAACGTTAACTATGGGTCGAGGTTGTTACAATTTTGAAAATTTCAAATGATGGACACAGGTCAATCCATTTGCAACTCTCAAACCACCCTAATACTCTCATCTCATTGGTCTCCGCCTCCTCACAAACAACCTTGATTTAAATCACCTAGTCACAGTTTCTAGGAAAGACCTCTTCCTAGAACTGAGACTGTTACATCACATCATCACTCACAACATCATTCCATGTTTTGGCCGCTTTGATGCTGTCACATATGGCCACACTTACCTCATTTGGGCCTTATCCACTGGTTTCCCCACTGATTTTGGTTTTTTGGTTATCCACTGCATCAAAAATGCCCACAAACAAAATAATCAAACCCTTCCCTATGGAATGATTTTCACTAAAATTTTCAAGCACTTCAAAATTGATCTGAAAGGTGAAGAAAAAGTCTTTTGCGACCCCTCGTGTTATGGGGCTAAAACTCTTAGAAACATGGGATATTCATTTGTCAACCGTATTTGGACCAAGACCAAGAAAACTATGTCTTCCCCTAGTCTCTCTACCCCAGGCTTTTCTCTTCTCAATCCTACATTTCCTTTCTCTACCCCTCGTTCCTCTTCTCTACCACCTTCTTCTGACCTGTCTTCTCTCTCTCTCAAAAAATCGAGAACCTTGACTTTATGGCTCAGGGTCCCTTGATGGATGGGATTGCTTCCATCAATTCTAGGCTTAACAATCTTAACCTAGATTCTCAATCCATCATTGTCTCTGATATTCCTTCATCGTCTCGTACTGTCCCTGCTTCATCATCCCCTGCCTTGGAAGAAAAGATAGATGAGTTAAGCGCCTTGGTTCTACAACTTGTCTCTCAGCAGAATGAAATGCAGAAAGACATTGATCGGATGAGGTTGCAACAAGCTCAAGTCATTGCAGCTGCTCAAGAGAGTGTCGAAAGTATGGTAATTGCCGTCTACGGGATCAAACACTCCAACGAAGAATTTCGGCAAATATTCCAACAATGCTGGGACGATGATTTGGGAAAACAAATTAGGAAATTTATGTTGTGGTTTGCCGAAGGCTAGCGCGAAGCTACTCCTCACTGGTCATGCTCTCCTCTACCTTTCCGCTAGATGCTGCCCCTCTTTTTGATAATGACAAAGGGGAAGAAAGTTGTAGTTGCTGTAGTTGTTTTACTTAGTTGTCTTACTTGTACTTGGATACTTATTTTAGATGTGGATGCTTAGGAACAATTATTAGATATGGATGCTTAGATGGTTGTTTAGGAACAATTATTTTTGGACACACAAACATTTGAGAAACACTTACTTGTTGGGAAACTGAAGTTCTTGCTATTTATTTTGGAAACACAAATATATTATGGTATGAAAACATTCTGTTATTACTTGCAATCGGTTATGAATGCTTGTGATGTGTTGTGAATATCTATACTTAAAGCATTATGGAATCTGCTTTAAATGCTTGTGATTTCATTCAATGAAAATAAATCGAAGAAATTGATTTTACTAATGATTGTTTCAGTGCATAATGACAGGGGGAGCTTGATCTATATCAAGATTGTTTTATTGTATTGTTATATATATTTCTCATCATCTTTGATGTGGCTATGAAGCCCTTTTTATAGGGGGAGTTTTTTTATCTCATTTTTAAAATCCTTTATTATACAAAAAATCCTTAAGTAACTCTTCTTAATGCTTTCACTTATATTTTGAAAACTTTAAATATTTGTCATCATCAAAAAGGGGGAGATTGTTAGCCCCAAGGTTATTTATCTTTAAAATTCTATTGATTTTGATCATGAACAAATATTTTGAACTTATTTTGTTATTTAAAGTTTTCAAAATAAAAATTGTGTTTTATGGTTCTAGAAGTTATATGATTCTAAAGTATTATTTTTCAATTATTTTTGGGCCCTTAAAACATGAGCATCAAAACTTAGTTACAAAACTCTATCCATACTTAAAACAAGTCTAAGGGTTGATACTAAATTTCAGAATGCAATTCAGCAGTAAGGGTCGACACCAAGAAGCACAAGGGTCGACACTAAATTTCAGAATGCAATTTAGCAACATGGGTCGACACCAAGAAGCACAAGGGTCAACACTAAATTTTAGAATGCATTTCAGTAGCAAGAGTCGACACCAAAAATGATAAGGGTTGACACCAGAAACATTTGAGACTCAACGCAGAGAAGAGAGAAAAGCAAAGGGTCGATACCCAATCTGCAGGGGTCGACACCTATAAATTTGGGTTTAAAAAATTCCTCCTGCCAAATCAGATCCAGATTGTTACAGATCATTTCTCAGCCACTTTTTCAGATTTTTGTACAAAATACGTCATATTTTCTGACCACTGAGTAGATCCTTTGGCACCATATCTTCTCTAAGAAGTTGACTTATGAGGTTGAGCATTAAATAAAAAGCTTATGCATTTAATGAATCCTCTTTTACCAAGACCTACCTATAGTTTGCCTTCTTCTATCAAACACAGCTGGAGCAAATCTTTCATGATCTTCTCCAACGGATATGAGATTCAAAGCTCCTCTCTCTCTAACAGCTAGAACCCGTCAATACTATAAATATGGAGGTCTCCTTGTTCATTCAATATACTACTTCAATACAACAAGCCTAGAGCATTCAAGAGCAATCAAGAGCTTTTATCATACTCCATTTGTACTTTCATTTTCATATCTGAATGAGTCTTAAATTACTTGACAGCTTACACTTTCATATCCATCTTTTATGAGAGAACATTTGTAAAAGAGGAAAGTTATACCTCTTATTCTTATTCCTTATTTTCTGAGTGACACACTTGTAAAGTGAGGCATTTAGTTTAGAGGATCTCAACAGATTGAAGTAAGTCCTTGTAAAAATCCACAAGCTAGGTGGAGCCTGGTGATACATCTATTCATAGTAAAGAAATTTTTAAGAAGGTGTCTTGAGGAGTGGACGTAGGCCGGTGAGTCGAACCACTATAAATCCTTGTGTCAAGCTCTCTTTCCTTTCATTTTATATTCTGTGCATTCATTTATTGTCATCTACCTTTAAATACTTAGTCTTTGAAAAAAAAAATTCGGACCAAATTTTTAATTACCCAATTCATCCCCCCTTTGGGTTGCCTTCCTAAATAACACCTTATATTTTTCACACAAAAATATCAAATATCAACACTTGTCATTTGATAAAAAGATTTTCAAATTGAAAACATAACAGAATATCTAAACTCTTTATCCATTGAAAATACAAATAGAATATCTAAATAAATTAAAAATACAAAATCTTACAAATTACTAGGGGTGCTTGCGGTTTGGCGATTTAGTTGCGGCCAAAGAAAACTCAAATCCACCATTCGTCCAAAATTAGGCGAATTGGAAAAAAATAATCCGTAACCGTCCGCTCGTCATCACGCATCCATTTAAAACGAGGCAGATCGGTTCGGTTCGGTTCGGTTCGGTTCGGTCAATTTGGAAGGATCGGTTCAATTGGTGGGTAGTTGTCTGTTAGTGAATGATAGGTGAATAATGGATAGTTTTTAGTGGGTGAAGAATGGTGGTTGAGATTGGTGTGTATTAAAGAATGGTGGATAAGTGGATAGGGGGTCAGAATTGTAAGTACCTCTTCAGGACTAGTGGATAGGTGGTTTGTGATTGTTTATTTTTTAATTTTTAATGTAGTTAATATATTTTTTATTTTTGTAGTGGTATTTTTTTGTTGGGGTGAATTATATTTATTTTTTTTTTTATTTTTTAATATTTTATATTTGTTTAGTTGGGTAGAATGTAAATATTTATTTATTTTTTGAATTTTTTTGAAAAAGGTCACAAAAGACAAAAAATAAATAATAAAAAAATACTAAAAAACCTATATCCAAAGAGCACCTATAAAATTAGAGGAAAAGTTGGTTGAGGTTTTCCAAAATGACAAATGACCATTGAAGCATCATTGCGATAATTTGGCAATTTGCTACTATTCATTGCCAAATTATAGAAATGACAATGTTATAATAGCATTTGCCATTGAAAATACTCTTAGAGCATCCGTTGCAGCTCCCTTATAATAGCTTTTTGTTATTATAAGTGGTTAATTCTTCAAAAATCCTTCCCCAACTGATCCCTTATCCAACCCCCTAAATATAAGTGTTGCTACAGTTCATATTTGATAAATTCTTATTTTATTTCATTGAAGGTGAACACAGTTGCAACAGAGCAAGTGAACACAGCAGCCCAAACAAGAGGTCAGACGTCCGGGGGGTTGACTGGTGGGACGTCCCAGAGGACGATTTGCCGGACACCCAGGCGGATGACCTCACCTCTGTTTAATTGAATGCCTTTGTTCCAATGAAGCCCATAGCCCATAGTTAGGACTGGACATGAACAATAGGGGCAGAAGCAACAAGTCTCTTTATGAGAAGTCAATGGAGATGGTAGTTAACATTGTCAAGCTATCATCTTCAGAATCAAGTGCTCCTGCTACTTCAGAGTTGAGTGCACCAACTACGGACAATCAAACTCCTTCCTCCTCCTCAATGGGTGTTATGGATCTAATTGTACCAATAATAACTACCAGTAGTCAAGCCATGCTAGAGGCTTCCAACCCGGTTCCGGATATTCAAGTAACAAATGGTCCTGCTACAGCACTAATGATTGACTTTTCTTGATAAGCAAGACCTTAATAATCCATTGCCTGTGTCACAAGACGGCCTCATTGCAGTGTCTTGATTCTTAGGAAGGTGAGGCAATAATTTGTTTGTGTTTGAGGTAACTTACAGTCATGTCCACATTGCAGAGCATCTTTACCATTGATGTTACTATACTGCTTTTCTCCAATACGGCTTGTTCAATAACATTAATCTTCTTTCTCTTTTCTTTTTGTTGTGCAATTGCAGAATTGGTTGGCATGTGTTTTCATTATTTTATTATGTCAAAAATATTCAAATTTAAAAGTAATTAAAAAGATTATTTTAATAGAATAGAGAAAGAATATGGAGTTTATTAGGGGAAATAAATGAAAAAGTGATTTCTAAAATAGGGAATGAATTTTTTAATAATATTTTAGGGTAAAATATAAGTAGGCTGGTAAGGATGCTCTTAGTACCTCTGTTCGGATTTTGCCTTATGTTGCTCTCCCTTTCTTTATTAACCAAACCCAAACTTATTTGGTATAATTTATTCTAATTTTTTTTTTTTGAAATAATTAAAATTAAAATAACTTTCTCAACTTTTCAATAATCAAAATTTCAAAATTTTGAATTATTTTAGTCCAATTTTTTAAAATTATTTTTACTTCTGAAATCATACTCTGTTTGGTTTTTTAATTTTTAATCCATTTTTAAAGTGAACTTTTAAGGTATATTTTTTACTTTTTTATCCACTTAATCTATATACACTTAAAATGTATAAAATTTATGATTTTTTTAAAAAAAAAATCACTAAATGCTAAAAAAAATAGAAATTCAGCATATTTTTGTATTTTTTTTTAATATTTATTAAGCTTGTTAAAGATTTCTTCACAAATATTATACTTATTAAATACATTTAGATTAAATACATCTAAAAAAAAGTTGAAATATTTTTAAAAAATCACTAAAATTAAAAGAATACAAATTCAAAATTGTTTTTGAAAACACAAAACAAAAAAAAAGTGATTCACCCCCCCAACGTGTGCCGCAATTAAACTTTGAGCCTTCGACCAAAAACAAGAGAAAAAAAAAGAAGACTGAGCAAATAAACAAAAACCATTTTAGACTATCTTTGGATACCTACGATAAAAAATATTAATAATTTGTTACGTTAAGTGAGAAAATATTAGAATTTCTCTCAAATCTTATTTGGATATGCTACGTAAATAAAAATAAAACAAATTGTTACCGGTTATATTATCAAAATAACCTATTATGCTTTTATTTCTTTAGTATTTAGATGGATAATTTTGGTATTACACCAAATTAGTAATCATCCTATTTATTTTCTCTCCAAATCTTTGGGATAAGTTTTCTCACTACAAGAAAAGGGGCTTTATAACACGGAAGCATTTGCGACGGTATCACTTACCGTCGCAAAAAGTAATTTTTTGTGACGGCACCACTTGTCGTCTCAAATGAATGGGGTTTTTAGCGACGGCACCCATTCCTCTCACAAAAAAATAACCTTTTGTGGCGGCAACAACTGCAATCGCAAATAATGCGCATTTTTTGCGACGGTAACCCCTGCTGTCACAAATGAAGCTGTTTTTTGCGATGGTATGAACTGCAGTTGGAAATAAGAAAGTTTTTTGAGACGGTAATAGGTGCCGTCACAAAAAAAAAAAGCGACTATTTTGATGAGACGACATTAGAAGTATTCGCAAAAAACTAAAATTTTTGTAGTGTTTCACCCATTTTTTCATCTTCCTGTCTCTCTTTATCTCTCTCTCTCTCTCTCTCTCTCTCTCTCTCTCTCGCTCATCTCTTATATTTTTTTTTTGTTTTCACTAAATTTTTTAATATTTTAAGTTTTTATTTTTATTTTTAAATACACTTAAAAAGTATAATATTTGTGAAAAAAATCATTAAAAAAATCTCTTTCTCTTTTTCTCTCTCACTTATCACTCTTTGTCTGTCTATCTGTGTGTGTGTGTGTGTGTGTCTCTCTCTCTCTCTCTCTCTCTCCCCTACACTGTGCTCGCATTGTTACTATCTCCCTCACCTCTTCTCGATTTACCGATCTCTCTCTCGATTTATTGATCTCTCTCTCTCTCTCTCTCTCTTTTCTCTTTCAATTGTTCATCTCTTATTTCTCTTAATCACTTGTCGAAAGAGAAAAAAGTCAAAAAAAGAATGGCCTCTCTCTCTCTCTCTCTTACTTATCTCTCCTCTCTCTCTCTGTCTCTTACTTATCTCTCTTCTCTCTCTCTCTCTCTTTATCTCTCATCTCTCACTCATCACTTTTCTCTCTGGCTCACTCATCTCTCTTCACTCTCTATCTCCCTTGCTCATTTTTCTTCTCTCTCTCTCTCTCTAAATCTCTTGTTCATCTCTTTTTGCTATCTTTCTCTCTCTCTCTCACTCTCTATTTTTCGCTCATCTTGTTTCTCTCTTTTTTTTCTCTTTTTTTCTCTCTCTCTCTCTCTCACTCACTCACTCATCACTCTTCTTTCTAGCTCTCTCATCTCTCTTTGCTCTTTATCTTTTCTGCTCATCTTTCTTCTCTCTCTCTCTCTCTCTATATATATATATATATATCTCTTGTTCATCTCCTTTTACTGTCTTTCTCTCTTTCTCTTTGTCTATCTCTCACTCATCTTGTTTCTCTCTCTTTTCTCTCTCTCTCTCTGTCTCTCTGTATGTATCTCTCTCTTCTCTCTCAATTGTGCATTTCTCTCAATCACACTCATCTCTTTCTCTGAGCCCATTGTTGTTGAAAGAGGAAAAAGTCCAAAAATGAAATGGGTCTCTCTTTCTCTCTCTCTTTATTTCTTTGTGTCTCTCGCTAATCTATCTTCTTTCTTTCTTTCACTCATCTCTCTTCTCTATCTCTCTCACTCATCTCTTTTCTATATCTCTTTCACTCTCTCTGTCGCTCTTGCTCATCTCTTTTCTATCTTTTTTTTTGTCTCTCTTGTTCATCTCTTCTCTCTCTTCTCTCTCTCTCTCTCTCTCTCTCTCTCTCGTTGATCATCTTTTGTTTCTCTCTCTTTTTCTGTTTCTCTCTTCCTAGCTTTCATTGCGCAGCAAAATGGACACAGAGATTTTTGGGAAAAAAATGAGTTTTTTTTTTTTTTTGCGACGGCAACCTTCCCCCGTTGCAAATAAAGGTTGTCGGTGACGGCAATACCCTCGTCACAAATAAAAAAAATTACTCCCTCCGTCCTAAAATATTAGTCCCTTATTCCATTTTTTATTATCCCAAAATATTAGTACCTTTCCAAAAATCAAGAAATAAAATAATTTGAATTTATTATTTTGCCCTTCTTTTTAATTCATGAATAATATAAAAAGTACAATTATTACAATTGATATTCCCAAAAAATGTACTATCAAAAGGTAATTTTGAAAAATTAATATTTTAAAATATAATAATTGTACTATAAAAAAAAGTTAGATTCTCCAAAAAAGATCATTATTTTGGGATGGAGGGAATAGTTAAAAGCCATCGTTTCATTGTTTTGGGCTTGTTTGGTGACCAATTCATTTTCAGTTTTCAGTTTATATTTATAAATATTTAAAAAACTGTCATAAAAATTTGTTTAATAATTTTTTTGGTTCATAAATGGTTGTCTTAGTTTATAAATTTGAGGAAAAACGTAAACTCAAAAAATAAGTTTACTTTGGTTTTTAAACAGGAATTTAAAATTTTGACTAACAATTTTTTAATTAATTTTTTTTTCAATTAATTTTTTTTTCAAATAATTTTTTTTCCAATTAATTTTTTTAAATTAATTTTTTTTCAATTATAATGTGTTGATCCCATTGTCATAAATAATACAAAATAAATAAAAATATTTTAAGCCTGAACAACATATTTTTTAGTTTATGTTTTTAAAATTTTTCAAACATTTTGTCCAAACCAAATGCATTTGTAGTTTATATTTTTCTAAAAATAAACAAAAACTAGTTTATAAAATTCTTATAAACATGAACCAAAAACATAAACATTACCAAACATTACCTTAAATTTTCATTTGTGACGATTATACTTGACGTCGCCAAAAAAAAAAAAAAAGAAGTCAAAATCTAATTCCCGTTCATTTTTTCCCCCTCAAACAAAAATTCCCAAATCTCAAATCCCTAATCTTTTGAACCAAATATCCCTATCTCTCTCTCTCTGTCTCGCGACTGTGAGCATGGCAGACGACAGCGAACAGCGGCAGACGACGGCGTCGAGCGACGGGAGCGATAGATATATATGTTTACATACACCAGTCAAGCATCAGAGTGTTACGCTCGAGTCCTTCTCTTCACACATAAAAATCCTAACCCTAGCTCCACTCTTAGACCTTTAATGGCGTTGTGTCCCTCACTACCATCCACAAAGTATCTCCCCTTTGAATCTCTCCGACGACCTCAAAAAATCTCTATCTCGGCTCGCACCGTTTGTCCCAGGGAGCTCCGCCTTGGCCTAGTTCCTCTCCGTCGTCATGGCTTTAGGAGCCACTCGGTTTTCGCATTCGCAGCTTCGCACGAGGAATCGGTAAGTTGATTGAAATTTTGAGCAATTTATGCATTCAAGTGTGTTCTAGTGTTGGACTGTTGCTTATCTGATTCACACGAGAATTTGTTTTAGCGTTTTTTTGTTGTTGTTATTGTTGGAATTTTCAGTTCTGAATTTGTGTTTGACAAAGAAATGGCCTTTATAAATTGTTAGATTGTTTTTCTCAATGACATTACTATAATAGGAATGAGTGAAATTTTGGGAGAATTAAATAAAATTCATTGGGTGGTGCATCTGAAAATGTGGTTAAGGATGATGTTTTCTAAAATTGTGTTTACATATCTTCATATATATGTTTCTTTGTGTATACGTCAATATATGTATATATGTGTGTGTAATAAATATTTTGTTTTGTTATTTTTTTAAGGAAAATGTTGGCACAAAGTATAACAATGCCAAAATTTGGCAGCTTGAAAGGCACTGAAATAGAGCTCTGTTTTTTAACCAAGCTACCATATTAAAGTAAAGCAGCTTAAATGGTAGCTGGTTGTTTGGTGTAAGTGCAACTTGTGCCATGTGCACATGTAACTTGTGTAGTTAGATTACTTGCCATTAAATACAACTTAATTTAAAAGATTTAGGGTTGATTTGGTATTTTTAAAGTATTTTTCAAGTTATTTTCACTACTAGTTTTACTAGTTTAATGATTTAATGTGATATTTTTGTACCTTATGTTAACATATTGGATTATTTGATGACTTTTGGGATGATAAGGGCAAAATGATAGATTTGGCTCATTAGAGGTAAAATATTGGGTTAAAATGAGTTAATGGTTGATTTTGAAACTCTTGATAAGCCGTGGTAGAGACTAAGGGTTGCATGGATAGTTGCAAGGGTATGTTTGGCTGCACTTATGCTTATAGATGTTTTTGTAACTATGAGGTGGTGTTTGTTTTTAGTACCATAGGCTTGTTTACTATTTCAACTCAGTCGATTAGATTCTAGAAATTGACCATGCAACTTCATGTGACTCGTTATGGTGCTATTCTTAGTCCACTTCCTACATTGCTTGAAAGTGATTGAGGGATTCATTATGGGAAATTAAGGCTCTTGATCAGCCATGGTAGAGACTAAGGGTTGCAAGGAAATTTTTGAGGTATGGTTGACAGGTGAGTGATATAGCACTAGTCTTTTAACTTATAAAATTGTTGATTAGATTTACTCTTTTTTCTATTACTATATATTATTTTCATCGACGGCAGTGTGCCTTGTAATTACTTTATTCTTTCTACCTTGTCTTCACTACAAAGCTTAAATTCATTAATCCCCAAAGGTACATGACATTGTTTTTGAGGGGTTCAAATTTGGCATATAACCCTTCTATTTTATTTACTTTATTTTCTATCTCTCTATTCCTTCTTGATAGCCTTTTCCACTCTAGACAAATTCCCACTATTTAGTGTTAGAAGTATGTAAATGATGCTCTGCTTATTTTTCAAATCTAAGTTCTTTTTTTTTTAAATCTGAGTTTTTTTTTTTTTACTTTCTATTTTTTTGGAAAAAAAAATACTCTGCTTAATAGGCATTTACTAAATTGAATCAGGAAAAACCGCAAATGCTTCTTCCCCTGCTTGCCACGGAGATGTTTAGAGTGTTTAATCATGATCGAAAGCAATGCATTTTCTTTCTACATTCTTTTCTGTTCGTTTTTTGAATGTTGATATATTTGTTTCCTTAATCAGAATTTGAAGAAGTTATCGTGTTCAGCCATGCTTACTTTAGCTTACCAAAGAAAATATTGCTTTTGAAGATCTTTTTTTCAAGATACTATAGCACATATCTTTTCATCAATGCCATTGAAACTATAATTCATCACATTAGCTAATTTTTCACAATACAATTAAATCATGATGAGTGTGGCACCAACTAAACATTGATGCTGAAATAATTTTATAGTTTTACAATCCAATTCCAACTTAGCTATTATTATTTTTCAATTTATAATATTTTTATTTTTGTAATATGATATATCATATCACAAGCTTTGTTCAAATAGCTGTCATATTCCAAATTTCAATTTTTTTGCTTCTCTAATTAAAGAAAACTTAGTAGATCGATTTGTTTATTTCTCCCATGAAATGATTAAGTTCACGATAACTACTAAAACAACTCTGCCTTAAGCACATGCATATTTAAAGTAGAGCAAAGTAATTTTCATTGTTGATTTTAGTTAATTTGTCATTTGAAGTTCACTTGCATATACAGGAAATAATTTTCTTTGCCAAGAAGATGCACCATCAGATTCATCAAAGAGAAAGTTGATTGCGTCAGAAATTTGTGTCAGCTAAATTTCCACTCCTTTTTGCATTTCCATTTGATGCAATTCAATTATTTTGAGCACATATATGTATTGGAACTTGAGAGTTGGCCTCAATAATATGCATTTTGGTTGGGGTTGCTGATGAAAATTTCTAGCCTCTAGCTTTAGCTTTTTGGTGTTAATGAACACTGCATACTCCATACAGGAATTAAAACAGATGACCCTTACATGGAAATAAGGATTTGTGTTGTTGATCAGAAAACTTAAGCTTTTGTACAACTAATTTCCAAAATAATCCATGTTTTTCAACAAGAAAATGGGATGTGAATGTGAGTTATATAATAGTTCCTTCCCATTCTTAGCACTGCATTTTAGAATTGGATCAACTGATGTGTATTCTTCACCTATTCATGCTAATCTGGTTAGGTCTTCCAATGTTTGAATGTATTCATATATTAATACTCAAGATAAATGTTTCAAACCAGTTCAAATCAAAACCAAACCACTATTCTATTTGCGAGACGATATCGTGTTGCAACTATCATTGATGGAGAAGCCTTTGAGTGATTTATAAGATTTTTATTTTTATTTCTTTATTTTCTTTTTTTCTGATTTTGAGTACTTTAGTACTTTAGGCTGATTATTTTTATTTTGAGTATTTTCTTTTTATTGTAGCACGAAACTTGGCACACACGACCACCTAGGCATGAGAGACTTGTGGGAGAAGACATAACTCGAATTGGATTCCCAGTTTGGGAGTTAGAGCCGAATTTCACTCTTAAGAAACAAATTAGTTTCTTAAGAAACTTAGAATTTGAGGTGTTAATGCCCCAAAATCACCAAACGACGTCGGAGTAGCACGAAACTTGGCACACATAACCGCCTAGGCACGAGAGACTTGTGGGAGAAGATGAGACTCGAATCGGATTCCCGGTTTGGGAGTTAGGGCCGGATTTCACTCTTAAGAAACAAACTAGTTTCTTAAAAAACTTAGAATTTGAGGTGTTAATGCCCCCAAAACCACCAAATGGCATCGGAGTAGCATGAAACTTGGCACACACGACCGCTTAGGAACGTACGACCGCCTAGGCATGAGAAACTTATGGGAGAAGATGGGACTCGAATCGGATTCCCGATTTAGGAGTTAGAGCCGGATTTTACTCTTAAGAAACAAACTAATTTCTTAAGAAACTTAGAATTTGAGGTGTTAATACCCCAAAATCACCAAACGACGTAGGAGTAGCACGAAACTTGGAACACACGACTGCCTTGGCACGAGAGACTTGTGGGAGAAGACGGGACTCGAATCGAATTCCTAGTTTGGGAGTTAGAGCCGGATTTCACTCTTAAGAAACAAACTAGTTTCTTAAGAAACTTAAAATTTGAGGTGTTAATGCCCCAAAATCACCAAACGGCATTGGAGTAGCATGAAACTGGGCACACACGACCGCCTAGGCACGAGAGACTTGTAGGAGAAGACGAGACTCGAATCGAGTTCTCGGTTTGGGAGTTAGGGCCGGATTTCACTCTAGGCAAACTAGTTTCTTAATAAACTTAGAATTCAAGGTGTTAATGCCCCAAAATCACCAAACGGCGTCGGAGTAGCACGAAACTTGGCACACACGACCGCCTAGGCATGAAAGACTTGTGGGAGAAGACAGGACTCAAATTAGGTTCTTGGTTTGGGAGTTAAAGCCGGATTTCACTCTTAAGAAACAAACTAGTTTCTTAAGAAACTTAGAATTTGAGGTGTTAATGCCCCAAAATCACCAAACGGCGTCGGAGTAGCACGAAACTTGGCACACACGACCATCTAGGCACGAGAGACTTGTGGGAGAAGACAGGACTCGAATCGGGTTCCCGGTTTGGGAGTTAGGGCCAGATTTCACTCTAGGCAAACTAGTTCCTTAATAAACTTAGAATTCGAGGTGTTAACGCCCCAAAATCACCAAACGATGTCAGAGTAGCACGAAACTTGGCACACATGACCGCTTTGGCACGAGAGACTTGTGGGAGAAGACGTGACTCAAATTAAGTTCCTAGTTTGGGAGTTAAAGCCAGATTTCACTCTTAAGAAACAAACTAAGTTCTTAAGAAACTTAGAATTTGAAGTGTTAATGCCCCAAAATCACCAAATGGCAAAGTAGCACGAAACTTGGCACACACGACTGCCTAGGCACGAGAAACTTATAGGAGAAGACGGGATTCGAATTGGGAGTTAGGGTTGGATTTCACTCTAAACAAATTAGTTTCTTAAGAAACTTAGAATTCAAGGTGTTAACGCCCCAAAATCACCGAACGGCGTCGAAGTAGCACGAAATTTGGTACACACGACCGCCTAGGCACGAGAGACTTGTGGGAGAAGATGGGACTCGAATCGGGTTCCCGATTTGGGAGTTAGAGCCAGATTTCGGTGTAGACAAAATTATTTACTTAATTATCTTTGTAATTATATAGTAGTTAAATTTTTATGTTTTTTTGTAATTAACATATTAACACATAATTATATTGTCATTAATTATATATATTTTTTGTTTTCAGATATTTCCCGAGTAGGAGTTTGTTTCTTGTGGAATGCATTTCTGTGAAGAATTTGACTAATTTTTGTTTTTGTTACCCACGGAGAATGATGAACAAAACTTGTAATTTTGGTTTATGTTATTTTGAATTATGAACAAAATTATGTATTTAAACATTATATATGTATTATGGAACATTATGTGGTGGGCTAATTTTGTTGATGTGTAATTATGAATGCAATAATATTTTTATTATAGAGAAATTGTTTTTTCTATACATGAATTTTTATATTATTATGCAATTATTGGTTTCTTTTTCAATTGTTTTTTATTTAATACAGGTAATTTTAATATTTTTAATAATTTTACTGTATTTTTTTTTTTTGTGACGGTTGCGTACTGTCGCAAAAAATATTAGAACCATTGGCGACAGTGAGCATGCCATTGCAAAAAAACAAAACCATTCGCGACAACATTTTTTGTTGTCTAAAAAAAAACTTTTAGTGACGGTAAAACGGTACCGTCGCAAAAGGTCTGATTTTTTTACATATTATATGCCACAGTAAATTGCCGTCGCAAAAGGTAACAATTGTCGTCGCTAAAAAAAGGCTTTTGCAACGCCCTCTGTTGTGACCCTCCATTTGCCGTCGCTAAAAATTTTTTAAGACGACATTAAGAGTATTATCGACGACACCGTGCCGTCGCAAAAAATCGAAATTTTTGTAGTGCCTTTTGTATTTATCTCTTCATACCTCTCTATACTCCCTTTTTAGGTCCCAACTTGGACCAACATTGATATTTGAAGGATAAATTACATTTTACCCCTTTAACTATTATTTTTTATCACTTTACTCCCCTCAACTATAAATCATAATAACTAACCCTTTTCATCTCTTTTTTTTTCTTTTTCAATTTGGACTTTTATGACTAAAATACCCTTTAATGAATAGGATAAATTACACTTTACCCCCCTTAAACTATCACCCAATATCATTTTACTCCCTTGAATGATCACCCAATATTATTTTCAATTTGGGCCTTTTATTTTTTCATTTTACTACTAAATTAATTTTTAGTTTGGTAAAAAATAATAAATAAAAAAAATTGAAAATCAAACTAAACAGAGTGAAAATATTTATTGAGAAATATTAAAAAAAGTTTACTGAGAGGGTAATTTATAAGTAAATTGGGCCGAGCAGGGTAAATGGGCCGTGGTAAAAAGAGCCGAGTGAAAGGACCTTGCAATGAGCTCGGTCCAAATTGTGCTTGTGGTTACCACGGTCGGTATGGTGTAATTAGCTCAGTCATACCATTCTGGGCCAAGATGAAAGGACCTTGCTCTTGATTAGCTCGGTCCAAGCTTGGTTTGGTTAGCTCGGTCCAAGCTTGCTATGGTTAGCTCGGTCTCAACAGGCGAAACTGAGGTACAAGCAATGAAGAGAAGAACAGAGCTAGTTAGAGCTCGGTCATTTCTGCTAGTTTAGCATGGCCATGTTAGCTCGGTCGTTTTGTCATACTACCAAGGTAGAACCATCTCACTTGGTTTAAGCAGTGAAGGGGGTGTTGAAGGATAAGCATTGTCTTTCAGAAGTGTGATTCCTAGGAGGACTTTACATGGAGGAATAAGAGTCCTATTAGGATTGTGCCACGCGAAACCTATAAAAGCTCACAATATAACCTATGTACAGGTAACACAACTTTGATTCTCGAATACACAGAGCTTTTGTCTATTTGTCTATTTTGCTGACTTAGGCATCGGAGATGTATCCGGCACACACCCGCCGGCTAGCTCACGTTTGTGTTTTCAGGGAGTAAAGTGACGATGTTTAGAGGAGCGCGGACTTGATCAACAGGATTATACGAGAAGATAATTTCGTGCTCGTACAATTGGCCCCGTTTGTGGGAAAACCAGAAAGAACAAAACCTCTTGATCAAGTTTTTCCTCTCTAATTGGAAGTAATAGCGCACAATGAAGATTTGCCGTAGTCCGCTATCGACGGACAAACCCCATAGGAGGGTGGGAGGCGCGAAGGTTTGCCTTCTATCCCTCCCATGGCGGATTTAGAGCCCCAGCTACAGAACCCCCGGAGGGATGCCAGGGGAAGGCGGACTAACATCCCCCGTCGTTCTCAAAGTCCTGAAAGACAAAGGCGGAGAATGGATCCTCAAGTTCTGGAGGATCACGTAAAGGAACAAGATGACTTAATAAGGAAGATGGCGGTAGACATGGAGTCTATGAAGCGCCAGATCAAAGGAAAAAGGGTGGCGACATGAGAGGGGCGCAAAAGCAGTACGTCCCCTCGCCACTCGGAAGATCGTGGTAGGCATACCACACCATCGCAAGCAAAGAGTAGAAGCCTGAGAACATGCGACACTCAGTCAAGAACTCTCAGGACTCGTTACTCCAGGTCTGAGAGAACGAGAACTGAGAGGTCATATACTGAGGGAAGCACCTATCGGCCCTCGCGCACGCACCAGACGTCATCCAGGCAGACGGAGTTGCCTAGATCATCCGATTTGCGAACTGTGCTAGAAGAAAGGACACGATGGAAGGAAGATACCAGGGCGCGCGACTCGCGTAGAGTTTCAGCCCTTCAGCGGTTGGCTCCTCGGACGCATGGGAGCGTCGAGGTAGGAATGCCAATACCGCGCCTTGTTTACGAACCGACAGACAAAGCATTAGCAAGGCTGCAGACCTCGCCGTTCGTTCCGGCAATTGAGAACGCACCACTACCTTCGGGCTTTCACCAGCCCAAATTCACCACTTATGAGGGGAAGACGGACCCCTACAAGCACTTGAGCCACTTTCGCCAGGTTATGGCAGTATACCAGCGAAACGAGGCTTTAATGTGCATCATGTTTCCGTCCAGCCTAGGCGACCTGGGTCTAACCTGGTTCGAAAGGCTACCAGAAGACAGCATTGCCTCCTGGGCATAATTGGCAGAGGCGTTTGTGACAAGGTTTAGAACGAACACCAAGACACCAGTAGAGATCGATCAGCTACTCTCCATTGACATGGGCGATAAAGAAACATTGAGGTCCTACAACAGTCACTACTGGGAAACCTTCAACCAGATTAGGGATTGCCCTACAAACCTCGCCATTGCACAATACAAACGGAGCCTGCCAGTCGGCAACAAATTGAGGGATTCAATCACTATGATGCCTCCCCTCATGATGGAGGCCTTAATGGAGAGAGTGCACCAACATATTCGTGTGGAAGAGGATGACGCATGTGCTAAGACAAAATCTGGCACAACAGCAATACCAGATAAAAAGACTTCGGCAAAAGTCAACACGGTAGAACGACTAAACAGGAATGGGCGAGGCAGACGGGCCAACAAAGAGGATCCAGACAAAAGATGGCTAAGAGTTTGCACTGCCATTACCACGGTGTTCAAAAAACCAATCTACTAAATTCTCAGTGAGATACGCGATGAACCTTTCGTCCGATGGCCAGCTAAGTTGGGAGAAGCACAAAAAGACCATGACGAAGGATCCCAGTGTACCTTCCATAATGAAAAGGGGCACCGCATAGAGAATTGCATGCCGTTGAGAAAGCACTTGGAGGAGTTAGTGGCAGCTGGGCACCTGGACTAGTAGATAGAAGGAGGGACCTAGCTAGCCCCCCAGAACCACGACAACCCAAACGGAATGCCGATCGACGCCCCACCTCAAGGCGTGATTAATGTAATACATAGGGTATTCGAACCTGAGCGAGTATGTGAGCTCAGGGGAATGATCAAGAAGGCTGAGCACTTAAGGGAGGTATTAAGTGCACAACCTGCCATCAAAAATGGGAGAACAGAAGCTACGAATGTCATATCTTTTTCAGACAGAGACTTGGCAAGGATATATTGCCCTTACAATGATGCACTGGTCGTCACACTCCGCATCAAGGATTACGACATCAAACGGACTTTGATCGACCAAGGAAGCTCGTGTGAGATAATGTATTACGAAACCTTCAAATAATTGAAACTGGAGGACAAAAACTTGGCGCCTGCAACATCTCTCCTAATCGGATTCAACTCAATGCCAGAGTGGCCAGTGGACAAGATAATCCTCCCAGTCAGAGCAGGAAACATGACGAAACAAGTGGAATTCTGGGTATTGAAAGTCCCTTCCACTTACAAGATCATCTTGGGAAGGACATGGCTACATGCCATGCGATCGGTAGCGTCAACCTACAATCAAGTATTGCAGTTCCCCAATGAAGCCGGAGTAATTGAAGAGGTCTTTGGAGACCAAATTATGTCCAAACAATGCTTCGTCACAATAAATGGCAGCTGCGCTGCCAAGGGATATGTACAGATGGTGGAAGAACCTGAGAGCAATGAGCTGTTCGCAGATGTTGGCAAAACAGCTGAACATAAGGCGGTGGAAGACTTGGTACAGGTAAGGATAGATGAAAAAGACCCAGAAAAGTTCTTTTTGCTTGGCTCGTCATTGTCCAGCACTGAGAGAATAGAGGTCATGAAATTCTTAACCTCTAACATCGAAGTGTTCGCCTGGACGCCTTATGACATGCCTGGCATTGACCCAAACTTCATCTATCACCAATTAAATGTCCACCCAACTGCCAGACCAATTATACAGCGCACTCGCAGATCAGCACTCCACTACGCCGAGATAATGGTGGAAGAAGTGGGAAACCTTCTAGAGGCAGGAGCTATCAGAGAAGTGCACTATCCCAAGTGGATATCCAATACTGTGGTGGTGCCAAAAAAGAATGGAAAATGGAGTGTCTGCGTGGACTACAAAACAGTCAACAAGGCATGCCCAAATGACAGCTTTCCCTTACCGTGAATAGACCAACTAGTAGACCTAACGACAGGACACAATCGACTTAGCTTTCTTGATGCATACAGAGGGTACCATCAGATCGCTATGTATGAACCAGACCAGGAGGTCACATCCTTTACAACGCCAAGAGGACTGTATTGCTACAAGGTCATGCCCTTTGGCCTAAAAAACGCAGGGGCAACACTCCAGCGGATGGTCACCAAGATGTTTGAACCATTGTTAGGTAGAACAATGGAGGCATACATAGATGATATGGTGGTCAAAAGCAAGGATGAGAATAACCATCTCAGGGACCTAGGTGAGATGTTTCAGATCTTGAAGAAGAACAAGTTACGCCTTAATGCATCCAAGTGTACGTTCGGCGTAGGATCTGGCAAATTCCTAGGCTTTTTGGTGACCAACCGAGGTATAGAGGCAGACCCTCTCAAATCAAAGCAATTCAGGATCTAGAGAGGCCCAACTCAGTAAAAGAAGTGCAGCATCTCACTAGTATGGCAGCTGCGCTCAACCGGTTCATAAGTCGGTCGTCAGACAAATGTAGACCATTTTTTTCAAGCGTTAAAGGCCAAGTTTGAGTGGGATGAAGAATGCGATCACGCCCTAGAAAGCTTGAAAGAATACATGTCTTCCCCACCGTTACTAGTAACCCTAATACCTGGTGAAGAGCTCTTTTTGTACCTGGCAGTTTCACAGCACGCAGTCAGCGCGGTGTTGGTTAGAGCGGAAGGAATCCAACACCTGCCCATCTTTTATGTCAGCAAAACCTTGCTGGGCACAAAAACCAGGTACTTACCATTGGAAAAACTGGCCCTGATGATGGCCTCTAGGAAACTGTCGCATTACTTCCACGCCCACACCATAATCGTCCTCACGGCTTTTCCCTTTAAAGCCTTGTTTGAGAGGGCGAACTTTTTTGGGCGAATCTTGAAGTGGACAGTGAAGTTGGGACAGTTTGACATCAAGTTTCAACCCAGAACCGCAATAAAAGCCCAAACATTGGCAGAGTTTGTGGCAGAGTTCACACCAGGAAGCCATCACGTCTGCCCAGTTGACTTGACTGGTGCAGTCGAAATGGGGATGGAAAGCGCCGCAGGAAGCGCGCAACCCCTGAGTCAAGATGCCCAGCCACATCCCAAAACAGACCGGAGTGAAGACAAGCAGGAAGAGGCAAACCATGCTGCACCAGGCAAAGACTCATCAACAAGTAAAAACTTGGTACAATCAGATAGTAAGGGGCAGACAGTAAGCATGGACTTTGAAGAAAACACCAGCAACACTCCGAACCCCAAGGCATCATCCGATCCCTCCACTTGCTGGAAGCTGTTCGTTGGAGAAATTTGGAAGCTCTTCGTGGATGGAGCGTCTAACAGGCACAGCGCAGGACTTGGCATAGTCCTCATCTCACCAGATGGCCTAATAGTAGAACAAGCAGTCAACCTTGGCTTCCCAGCATCAAACAACGAAGCGGAGTATGAAGCGCTTCTAGCAGGCCTAAAATCAGCACTTTACATGAAGGCCACCGAGCTAATGGTTTACAGTGACTCACAGCTGGTGGTAAACCAAATTTCAGGCGACTACGAGGCAAAAGATAAAAGAATGGCTAAGTACCAAAAGTTAGTCAGAAAAGAGATCATGAAATTTGAGGTAGTGCGGATAGAGCAGATCGGCATGGAAGAAAACAGTAGAGCGGACGAACTAGCAAGCTTTGTTTCGATGGCAGATACATCCATCTCTCATCCGTTACTGATCGACTACCTACCAAGACCAAGCATTGAAGAACCTGAAGTAGCTGAGGTATGTTGCGCCGAATTAGTTCCCTCATGGATGGATCCCATTATAATGTTCTTAAAAGACGGCGTCTTACCTGAAGAAAAGAAAGAAGCCAACAAGATTAGAGTAAAGTCACAACGATTTTGGCTCTCCCCATCAATGGCATTGTACAAGAAATCCTTCACAGGACCTTACCTAAAGTGTGTCCATCTAAGCAAAGTCAAAGCATTCTTGTTCGAGATACACGATAGCGTATGCAGAAGCCACCAAGGGGGAAGATCATTGGCCTACAGAGCAATTTTATAGGGATATTGGTGGCCTTACATGCAAGCAGACTCAGAGAAGTATGTCAAGAAATGCGAGAAATGTCAAAAGTTCGCACACCAAATACATCAACCAGCCAGGGAACTCCTACCTTTAACTAGCCCATGGCCCTTCGCAATGTGGGGCTTGGACATAGTAGGACCACTTCCAACGGCACCCGGCAACAGAAAGTTCTTTCTAGCAACAACAAACTACTTCACAAAGTGGGTGAAGGCAGAAGCACTAGCATCAATAAAGGAGAAAGATGTGAAGAAGTTCGTCTAGCAAAATATCATCACTCGGTTCGGCATACTAAAAGCTCTAATATCTGACAACGGCACTCAGTTCGACTGTAAAATTTTTAAAGGCTTTTGTGAAAAATACAAGATAGAATTCTACAACTCTACATCGGCATACCCCCAAGCAAATGGCCAAGCAGAAGCATCAAACAAAGTCGTTCTAGCTGGATTGAAGAAAAGGCTGGAGAAAACAAAAGGCAAGTGGGCGGAGGAGCTTCCTCATGTTTTATGGGCTTACCGTACCACACCCCGGCGATCAACTGGAGAAACGCCATTTTCCTTGGCCTATGGCATGGAAGCAGTAATCCCACTGGAAGTTGGCCTCTCCACAATTAGAAGTGAAAATTTTGATCCAGACTTAAATGGAGAAGCCATAGCATTGGAGCTCGACCTTGCAGAAAAAAGAAGAGAAAGAGCACTGGTTCACATTGCTTCATACCAGCAAGAGTTATCCAGAAATTATAACAAGACAACACATCCAAGGCAATTCAAGATTGGAGATTGGGCGCTGCGCAAAGTAATGGGAAACACCCTAGTACCCGGAGATGGCAAGTTAGGGTCCAATTGGGAAGGACCTTACAAAGTGGTTGGATTAGCAGGAAAAGGGGCATACCACTTGGAAGATGAAGACAGCAAAGCCATTCCCAGGCCATGGAACACTGCCAATCTCAAACTATTTTATTTTTAGCTTTTCTTTAAACTTTCTTGTAGTTTTTATTTTTCAATAAAACAAGTAGTTTCTTTTTCAGCATAAATTGTTTTTCTCTGTAAAAATAGTTTTAGGGAACTAGGGGCAATGAAATCAGAATTGGCCGGAATAACCAACTTTGAGCTCTCTTCAGCTAGGATTAGGATCTGGATTGAAGAGGTTGGCTGGAAAAACCAACACTTCTCCTAAGCCAAGATAAGGATCGAGGCTGCAAGACGTTTGGTAGGAATAACCAAACACTTCGCTCTAGGTTGGTAGGAATAACCAGCTTTGAGCTCTCTTCAGCTAGGATTAGGATCTGGGCTGAAGAGGTTGGCTGGAAAAACCAACACTTCTCCTAAGCCAAGATAAGGATCAAGGCTGCAGGACGTTTGGCAGGAATAGCCAAACATTTCACTCTAGGTTGGCAGGAATAACCAACTTTGAGCTCTCTTCAGTTAAGATCAGGATCTGGGCTGAAGAGGTTGGCTAGAAAAATCAACATTTATTGCTCTTCAGCCAAGATAAGGATCTAGGCTGAAGAAGTTGGCCGGAAAAACCAACATTTATTACTCTTCAGCCGAGATAAGGATCTAGGCTGAAGAAGTTGGCCGGAAAAACCAACATTTATTGCTCTTCAGCCGAGATAAGGATCTAGGCTAAAGAAGTTGGCTTGAAAAACCAACATTTATTGCTCTTCAGCCGAGATAAGGATCTAGGCTGAAGAGGTTGGTTGGAAAAACCAACACTTAGTACTCTTCAACCGAGATAAGGATTCAGGCTGAAGAGTGGTTGGCTGAAAAAACTAATATTTATTGCTCTTCAGCCGAGATAAGGATCTAGGCTGAAGAGGTTGGTTAGAAAAACCAACACTTAGTACTCTTCAACCGAAATAAGGATCCAGGCTGAAGAATGGTTGGCTGGAATAAACAACTTTTTGTAATCTTCAGCCGAGGTAAAAACCTAGGTTGAAGATGTTGGCAGGTATGACCAGGTAGATTTCAAGGTTAAGACCGAGATATGTATCTCAGCCAAAAAATGATATACTGCATTCAGATTATAATTGGAAAGTAAATGCAAACATGGAAGTAAACCGAAACAACAGTTGAAACAAAAGAAGTTTTCATTCAAAGTTCAAATCAGAGTTACAAAAGAGCGGGACTTCAGCCCGGTTACAGTTTCTTTCCAAAAGTAAAAAAAAGAAAATACAAGATCAAGCAAAGAGGTCGTCAAGATCCGCATCCAGATCAACTCGGAGCCCGGTTTCAGCAAGTAGCTCGGTCACATTGCCAACCAAGTCTTCTACCGGTGGCTCCACCCAAGCTGGCTGAACAGCGGGATCATTAACGACCGGGGCATTGTTGGGCTCAGATTCTTCTTCTTCTTCTTCCCCTTCTTGAAGAAATTTTTGTTGAATGGCTGTAGCATACTCCACCATGTAGCTCGGTATGAAATGTGGGGAAGGGCTTTGAAAGACCTCGGTCTCTTGGCCATGACCGAGCTTGGCCACAGCTGCCTTCCATCCACATTTGAAGAAAATATCCTTGGCAGCTTCGCATTGCTTGATATAGGTGGCCTCGCCCTCTTTATAACCGCGGTCTTCCGCGTCGCCTACCTTCTTCTCCAGCTCGGCAATCTCAGCATTCTTTTTTCCCTCGAGCTTGGTTAGCTCGCGTATATATTTATTTTTCAGCACGACCGCAACCCTTTGCTTATCTGCTTCGGCCGAGTTGATGAGACCGGTCAGCCTGGCCACCTCGGTATGTAGCTAGGCCATCTTCTTCTTGGCCTCTTCTAGCTCGACCGTTTAGCATTGGCCTCTGCCACGGCCTGCCTTGTGATTTTTCGAAGCTCCAACACGCGCTTGTGAGCAATGTGGTTCTTCTGCAGGACCTGCGAACAGTAAAGCAATTTTGAGCCGAACCGAGCGAACAGATGTAGAAATTGGGGCCAGAGAAGGGATAAACTTACCAGCACCATTGATTTTGACGCCGAGTGAATGGTCTTCAGCTCGGTAAGGTGGTCGTGGTGCTCCATATCGGCTGGAAGACACACACTCTTGGCAAAGATTAAATGCCAGCGAGTGGTCTTTTTCGGCTACCACTGAGTCGGAATCAATGATAGCTCGGTTCTTGTAGGTGACCTTATGCACCCATTCTGATGGGCTAGCTCGGTCTGAACGCTCGGTTTGTGGGCTTGGTGGTATGGTTGGTGGAAGCACGATTTCATCCTCGTCAACGAGGCGTGACTCGGTTGCAGAAATCCGAGCACGCTTGTTTGGCCGAGATGTGGACAACTGGGCGGTTGGTAGGGCTATTACGGCGTCTTGTGTTTGGCCGACTGGTGGAACCTCGGCCTGGTTTGTCTCGGTAATAAGAGCTCTTACTGCTCTCTTTTTTGCTATCTCTTGCTCTGCAGTCAGTGGAATGAGGTTGATTTGTAGGAGGGTTGGATCAGGTTCAGGAGAGGGTTCCAACAAGAAGTCTATCACCCTGGTCTTTCGCCTGCTGCTGTATCTATACGTCGGTTCAAAATTTAGTAGCTCGGCCCAACCTCGGTTGGGATATCGAAGTGCGGCGCGAAGTGCGTCTAGGTTAGGGTAGCTGTACTGGGACTTGAGATGGTCCAAATCTGCATAAAAGAAAAAGACAACGGTTAGTACGGTTGAAAATGAGAATAACAAAGTAAAGAAAGCACAACACTAAACCGAGGTATTTATACCGGCAACTCCTTTGTTCCAGTTTATTCGGTCGCCCGGGATTTGGGCCTCCTGGTCTTCAAAATTCCCAGAAACCCAGAAAAAATCGTCGTCATTTACATCTTTGTCTGGGGTGTTCTTTATTATCTTTTCTCGGCGGCGTCTTATTCGTAGGTAATATACCCAGCCATCTTCATTCTGGCCAAGGGAGTATTGATGGAATAGTTCAGCTAGACCGAGGTTAAGGCCAAGCCGGCGGTTTAGCTCGGCGATGCCGTTTAGTATTCGGTATGAATTTGTGGAAAGTTGGGTAGGGCAGAGATTTGTTTGTCTGAGGAATTCACAAAAAAGAGGCTGAACAGGAAAACGAAGACCGGTCTCTACAATGGAAATAGCGTTGAAAGGCATGAAGCCCGATTTTCCCCAGGGAATGGTGTCTAGTTCAGCTAGTGAAAGGTGGGCGTTGTCTGGAATTTGGTAATCCTTTCGAAACTCGGCTATGGCTCCTAGAGAGTTTACGAAAAATCGATACTTCCCCAAGTGGCCTTAAATTACGTATAATTTAGCTCGGCGTTGAGATGACCTTCAGTATCTCGGTTAAGCGTGCAAATGTGTGCCTGGCCAACCTAAGTCAGTCTGCAAAGTGAAAAGGAAAAGTGTTAATCACAGATCGTTGGACCGTACTGGAAGTCAAAAAGGTAAAATAAATGGAGTCCTAGCTCTGCTGCAGAGGATTCTATCCGTTCTTAGCCCGGTTAGAGCAGAAGACTTTAGCTCGACTAAGTGGAACAAGAAGTTCGTAGCTCGGTTGAAGCTTATGGTGCAGCATTCTTAGTTCGGTTTTGATTAAGTCAGGGAGCTGGTTTGGCTCCAAGTTATAGCTTGGTCGGTGTTTGAGGCTTTCCAGCGCGGTATTGCGCAAAACCTAATACAGTTCGCTAGCTCGACTAAAGGGAAACAGAAGGTACTTAGACCTGTTTGAAACTATAGGTATTGTATGAAGCCCTAGTTCGGTTGTTCAGTTTTGCTAGGTTCGCACCTAATATAAACAACTTCCTAGTTCGGTTGAAGTGAGATTTTGGATCAAACGCATCGTTCTTCAGATTATTCGTAAATACAGTGGTTCTATTACACGGTTCTTTCCCAGAAAAATGGAAGCAAAAAAGGTATATGTGTTTTGGAAAGCATACGAGTATTATGCTACGTATTACAGAAACTAGACAAAACAAAAAGGAAATGGATTGAGTTACTTATAGTATGAAGACGAGTTGATGAAGATCGAAGTCGCGAGGGAGAGTTTTTGCAGGTACTGTGTTTTGGAGAAATGGAGGCTCAGAGAGAGAGAGAGAATAATATGAATAGTGGAAGTGATTGGTTCAAGACGAGGGGTTTAGTTTTGTGTAAAGAGAAAGAGAAAAGGCGGGACTGTTCAAATTTTTCGGAGTACGGAGACGGCATGATAGCTACGCTGGGCCAATGAGAGTCTGCTACGTGTCTATGGAATAGAAAGCGATTCAGTTACAGCGACTGAAGAGACGTTTTGACCGGACATATTAGTAGCCCGGTGTGAATTTAGCTCGGTTTAAAGGCTAAAGTTTTTAGCTCGGCTGGTAACGGGTAATCCCAATCATGCTGCGCAGATGGAATTAAGGGGCAATTGAGAGGGTAATTTATAAGTAAATTGGGCCGAGCAGGGTAAATGGGTCGCGGTAAAAAGGGTCGAGTGAAAGGACCTTGCAATGAGCTCGGTCCAAATTGTGCTTGTGGTTACCACGGTCGGTACGGTGTAATTAGCTCGGTCATACCATTCTAGGCCGAGATGAAAGGACCTTGCTCTTGATTAGCTCGGTCCAAGATTGGTTTGGTTAGCTCGGTCCAAGCTTGCTATGGTTAGCTCGGTCTCAATGGGCGAAACTGAGGTACAAGCAATGAAGAGAAGAACCGAGCTAGTTAGAGCTCGGTCATTTCTGCCAGTTTAGCATGGCCATGTTAGCTCGGTCGTTTTGTCATACTACCGAGGTAGAACCATCTCACTTGGTTTAAGCAGTGAGGGGGTGTTGAAGGATAAGCATTGTCTTTCAGGAGTGTGATTCCTAGGAGGATTCTACATGGAGGAATAAGAGTCCTACTAAGATTGTGCCACACGGAACCTATAAAAGCTCACAACATAACCTATGTACAGGTAACACAACTTTGATTCTCGAATACATAGAGCTTTTGTCTATTTGTCTATTTTGCTGACTTAGGCATTGGAGAGGTATCCGGCACACACCCGCCAGCTAACTCACGTTTGTGTTTTTCAGGGAGTAAAGCGACGACGTTTGGAGGAGTGTAGACTTGATCAACAGGATTATACGAGAAGATAAGTTTGTACTCGTACATTTACTTAAAGACAAAAAGTACAACAATATATCATTTTTTGTTTTATATTTATTTTTTCATCCTACTGATTTTTTCAAAAATTTATTCACGAATATTTAACTTTGAGGTGCATCTAAAAATCTAAATTTTTGATTAAAATATAAAATAAAAATTATAAAATAAAGAAAACTTAAAAATTGTATTTTAAATTAAAAATAGACAACTTTTTTAGTTGAGGGGGTAAAGTGCTATTGAGTGATAGTTCAATGGGATAAAATGTAATTTACTCATATAGTTAAAAGGGTATTTTCGCCACTAAGGTCTAAATTGAAAAAATGAAGGCAAATTCTATCTGCACACCATGCAAATTCTCAGTACACACCACAAATACTTTCGGATATAAATTTCTGAACAAATATCAAATGTTCGAATTTAAAATTATGAACAAAAATAAATTATTCAAATATATAGCCCTTTCAATTATTTATATCTGAACAACTACTTTATGTTCATAAATCTAAATCTGAACATTTGATATTTGTTTGAAAATTTATATCCGAACACATTTGTGGTGTGTACTGATAACTGGTATGGTGTAGAAATAGAATTACCCAAAAATTAATAGATGAGAGGGGTTAAGTGTTACAATTTTTAATTTAAAAGGGTAAAATGATATCAGACAATAATTTGGGAGAGTAAAATGCAATTTGCCCTAATTTGAACAGGCTACTTCATATTGGCTTGCAATAAAACTTATTCATGCAAAAAAATTAATTGAATCATACATCTACAAATATATGAATAAAGCATATATTTTTTTTATGGGGTATTTTTTTTCAGGTCCCTGGTATTATGATTTTATAACATAAAGGACACTAAATATTTTCATAATGTCTAAGGTCCATCAACAATATTTTCATAATGTCTAAGGTCCCTCAACCTTGATCCAAAGAAATTTCAGTCCAGAGAAATTTCAATCCAGAGAAATTTCAGTCCAGAGAAAATTGGTCCAGAGAAATTCTGGGCCAGAGAAATTTGGTCCAGAGAAATTTCAGTCCAGAGAAAATTAGTTAGAGAAATTCTGGCCCAGAGAAATTTCTCTGGATGAGTTTCTCTACTTTTCTTCTCATTTCCCCGATACTGTAGTGGTGATCAAAGGTAGGCCAAGCAAGCATACAATAATAATTTAATGATAGCAAAACTAATAACATCTTCATAACAAAACGCAGAAGCACATTTAATCAAAACTAACTAGGAAAGTTTGGATAACTTCAGTTGCGAGTGAATGGATTCATGCCTGTGTTTTACAAGATGACGACGGACACCAGAGAATTTCTCTGGATTTAAAACCGGAGAAATTTTCTACATCATCAAAAAAAAAAAAAAAAAAAAAAAACAGCAACAACAACAACAACTCAGAGAAATTGTTCCATCTTCAGGCATACTTTGGCAGCAGAGTGACTGTATCACCGTATTTCAACTCAGCTATTGCATCTGGTCATGCCCAGAGAAAATTTTTGGGTTGAGAGAATTTCTCTGGCTGGGAATTTTCTCTGGATTGTGGAGTCTAGAGAAATTCTCTGGGTGGGAGAATCTCTGAAAATGTTTGTCTGAGAATTTCTTTGGGTTTGGGAAGTCCAGAGAAATTTCGACAGTGGTCGGAGATCGTCGCCTCGAAGTCGTGAGAGAAACCACTCTCAGAAGCAATCAATTCCCAAGGTAAAGGTAGACAACCAGTGACATTCTTGGTTCGAACTAACCATACCAGAGAAAAACCAAACCCACCATCATATATATATATATATATATTGATTTGATTTGATTTGTAAGAAGTATTATCTGAGACCGAACTGCAGAGCAAAAACACAGAAAGTTGGATTCATCAAATTAGAAGTAGAAGTAGGGCAAATGATCAATATCAATATTCAATATATAGGTTAATATAATGCACTTACCTCCCCAGAGAAAATTCAGTAAAACCAAACAATTTCTTTGAACCAACCCAGAAAAAATTTAATTAAAAAATCAAAGAATTTCTCTGGTTTCAACCCAGAGAAAATTCAGTTAAAAAATCAAAGAAAATTCAGCTGAAATCACCTCATCATGTAGAGACAATGATTCGTTTGCTCGTCCATGCTGGGCCATCCCAACTATAATTGAAGTCCAAGAAACATCTCTTCGGCACATAGTATCAAAAATGGTCTTTGCTGCTAGTATGTATCAAAAATGGTCTTTGCTGCTAGTATGTCACTACATTTAGCATAAATATCAACAAGTGCATTACTAACAAATAAACTACATTCATAACCAAGAGATAAAACTAAGCAATGAATCTGTTTTCCAAGCTCCAATGCTGCTAAATTAGCTGAGGCTCCAACAATGCTTGAAAGAATAAAAGGGTCTACAATATCAACCCCTACTCTCCTCATTTCAATGAAGAGATTAAACCCATCAATCCATTGTCCACTCTGTACCAGCCCAGATATCAAAGCCGTCCAAGAAAACAAATTCTTCTCCCGCCATACCACGCAAGAGTTCAACAGCTTCCGATTTTCATCCACTTCGGGCATACCCAGAAATCATAGCATAAACAGAGAATTTCCGCCAAACCAGAGAATTTCCGCTGTTGTCGAAGAAACTGAATTCTCCGCCAAACCAGAGAATTTCCGTGAATTGCTTCTCGAACTGTTCACTCTCGCAAGCAGTGAGAAAATCAAAACTTCCTCAACCTTACATTTCTCAGCGAAACGCTTGCTCTGCTGGTGAGTCGTCGGCGACGCATCGGCGGACTCGATTTTCTCCAATTTCGGCTTCTTAAACAGCATAAACACACGAAACTTCGGCGGAGATCTCAGGAACGAAATCGCAGACAGAGGCTTGGTTCCTTTAAAAAACACATCGTTAGGAGATTCAACGAAATCGGACTCGATCGCGCCTCAGATTCCACGGCTTCGCCACAGAATCATCACCATCGAGTCGATCGATGTGTCCCTGGCGGAGGAGCTGAGTGCAGGAATGAGAGCAACTGGTCAAGGGTTGGGGATTTGGAGAGGAGATGGGGTGAGGGACCTTAGACTACAAAATAACAGATTGTGGACTTAATCCATTACTAAAAGTTGGATAGGGACCTTAGACCGATTTTCCCTTTTTTTAAAACAAAATATTATTTATTCATATATTCATAATTGTTTGAAGAAGTTGAAAATTTACATGGATAAACTTTAGGATCAAATTTGCTAATTCCGTACCAGACTAAGTATCGTTTTTTTCTATTGGTATGGTACCTATCGGTATTGGTATGTTACTAGATATCGTTTCGATGTATCGTAAAAATATTATATATGTATTAAAAATGTTATTTAGTAACTAATAATTTAAAAATATATATTATGAATCACAAATTTATATGTAAAAGATGCTTAAAAGCATACTTTGTTGGTTAAATAATACAAATAAAAGTGTTTCAAATGGAGTATGGAATACAAGTATTTACTATTTTAATATTACAAACCACTATATAAGATAAAAAAAAAGTAGCCAATATTTTTTGTTATTTATCCAATATTATGTTTTGTATTCGATATCGGTTGGTACTGTCCAGTATTTTAGACGTTGGTTTGGATTTTCAGGATTCATTTTTTATAAAAAATTTATTTTTATTTTTATTTTTTGCATTTTTTTGTTTTTACTAAATTTTTTAATATTCTGACCAATTTTTTATTTTATTTTTAGAGATACCTAACATAAATATACTTAAAAAATATAATATTTGTAAACTTTTTTTAAAAGAAAATTCACTAAATATCAAAAATATATATATAAAAAAAAATGAGAATTCAGTATACTTTTCATATTTTGTAAATTTATTGATTTTTTTAAAATATTTTACTTTTTAGATACATCTAAATAAGGTGTATCTAAAAAAGTAAAAAAATTGCTTAAAATTTAAAAATATTCACAAAAAAAAAAAAAAAAAAAACACAAAAATAAAAAATTCAAATTCCAAAAAATTGAATGAAGAAAATTGAGGTAGCGTTGGTTTACTTTTTAAAATTCAACTCTGTTTTTAAATTATGATTTGGATAAAACATATTAATCAAACATATTTTTAAAATACAATTTAAAATTATTTTCAAAACTCTTCTCCACTCTATTATTATTATTATTATTATTATTATTATTATTATTATTATTAGGGTAAATTACACTTACACCCCCTGAGGTTTAGGTTTAATACATATCACTCCCTGACGTTTGGAAAATTATACTAACCCCCTGTCATTGTAATTATTTAGACGGAATGAAGACATTGAACTCATGCACTTTTTTTTTTACTTTGTTTTACTTTCTCTTTTTTCCCCGTTTCCTTTATTTATTTATTTTTAATGTAATTTTCTTTATTTTTCTACTAAGAGTTGTTATATTTATATAAGCAGGGGTTTGTGAAATAAGACTATTAACCATAGAGGTGGTAATGTAATTTCCAAAACGTCATGGGTAGGTAGTTATTGGACCAAATCTCAAGGGGTGTCAATGTAATTTACCCTTATTATTAATTAATCGATCAATCCTTTTTTCTCGCTTATCTCTCCTGTCTCCTCTCACATTCTATACATCAATCAATAAATTTTTTTTTACAAATTATCCCAAAATTATTTTCAAAACTCGTAATGAAATAAATTTTCTCATTTTAAATCATGATTCAAAAATTCAAAACTTAAAATACAACTCTACATTTAAATCATAATTCTAAATCGAAACCACACTGAGTTTAAGGTAGTATTTGGTAAAGTTTTGTAAATGTGATTTGAGAGTATGAGTTGTATTTTGAGTTTGTGTGTTGTGGAATTATGATTTGAGTGTAGAAAATTTGTTTGGTAAAGAGTTTTGAAAATAATTTTGAAAAGAATTTTGATTTGAGTGGGGAATTATTGATGTGGCATTTGATATGTGATACAAAAATTTACAACTCATAACTAAACATACAACTCAAAATTATTTTAAAGCACATAAAAAATTTAAAAAATTTCAAAAAATATTTTTTTCGATTATCTAAAAAAAAAAAATTTTACTATCCCGGTCAATCGGCCGGACGCTCTGTAAGACAAAATTTTGAAAAAAAAAAATCTGAAAAGCGCAACTGTACAAAAAACTCTGCAGAATTTTAAAAACGTGTTTTGAAAACACGTTCCAAACATCATTCTGAAATCACTACGTAGAATCATATTTCAAAAACACAAACAAACGGAGCATTTTTTTCCCCAAATGGTGACCCGTACGGTATTGGTACCGTATTGGTAACATTGATTTGGATACCAAGGAATGTATGAGAAAACTTCGTATCGATTTCTTTGATTCAAAACGTGATCAATTTCTCTTCATTTTTGTTCATTTCTTTATTAATCCAAACAACAACGAGAAATCCATATTTATTTCTTTTTCTTTTTCTTTTCTCTCCAAATCACTCTATCTAAACGGAGCTCAAAAAATTACGTGCCTGAGCTATCTAGGGTTTCCATAAAATTCCGATTGATTCCACTGTTTAGCTTTTATCTTCTCCTTGAATTCGATTCGTCTGCTTTTCGTTCTCCATGGTTCTGTCTCAGAAGCTTCACGAAGCCTTCAAAGGCACGGTTGAGAGGATCACGAACCCTAGAACTGTCTCCGCTTTCAAAGAGAAAGGTGTTCTCAGCATCACCGAGTTCGTCCTCGCCGGCGACAATCTCGTCTCCAAATGCCCTACCTGGTCCTGGTAAAAATTTCACTCTTTGTATTGTATTTATTATGCGAATTTGATTGCTGAGATTATGTGGGAAAGGTGGTTTCTATTGAAATTCGTATGTTTTGTTGTAGAATTTAAGCTTGACTTGTATATTTGTTTCGATTTTAAGCAGATAACCGGTGTAACTTAACTCTTTGCAATTTGATCGTTAATTTTTTTGGAGAACATAGGGTTTAGTTTTGCTGTTTGGGATTGACTTATGGGTCTTAATTTCGAATCCGTCCAAGTTATTGAAGTTCTTTTGGAATCTGAACTAGTTGAAATTTACTCCTTTTTTTTAATATTAATAAAAAAAATAGTTATTAACCCTTGTTTCCTTATATTCTAACTGATCCTATGAGTTATTTATCTTGATTTTCAGCTGAGTTAATGCGCTGCGCGTGCACACACACACACCCCCAATCACAAATAAAAATTTCTTTTGATTATGTGAAATGCTCCAATAATTTGACTTAAGTCTTAGGAAAGATTTGATATCCTTGTATGTCTCCTCAGCATGGCTGATATGCCTATTGAAATTGTGAAATAAGTGGATAATGGAAGTTGTTTTTGTTTGAACGGGAAGGAGAGATAATACCATTGCATCATGATTGGGGATCATGGCAATGAGGTAATCAGTACTTGTTTTGCTCTTTATTTAAATTTTGGTAGCTGGAAAATTGTCCCCAAAGGTTAGACCAATGAGTGAATGAAGTTTAGGTACTTTGAAAAATTTCAATGCACACATAACATCTTTCGGGCTGATACTTAAAGCAACTCTTTGTTGTGGTGCTCCAAACATCCCCTTAGTTTTGGTAGTCTTTTACACATTTTGGTTACTGGAATATTTCATTGTGATCCTGGTTTCCCTTTTCATCAGTGTTGTTCTCCTTTGTCAACAAAACTTTGGGTGAAGTGGGTGTACAAGCCCAAGCAATTAGTAAAAACGCCAGGATTGATGGGATGCATATAGCAACCTAATTAACAAAACTGTGGCTGATGCAACTCAGGACTCATGCTTTTTAGTAGTTAGGAGTGTAATCTTGTATTGGGCTGAGGGGACTGATCTAACAGTGGTGTTTTCTCCCTCTGTTCTTATTTTAGCAAACCACTCAAGTGTAAATTAATGAAGTGGTAGCTTCTTTTTGCCGCTGCTAGCTTTTTGTCAGTTTTTCGGTTTGTTTTCCATGGCTTATTATTTTGCTACATATGGATAGGGAATCAGGTGAGCCAAGCAAGAGGAAGTCGTATTTGCCGGCTGGAAAACAATTTTTGATCACAAGAAATGGTAAATGACATTATCTTTTGCTATGTTCTCTACTTGTTTCATTATCTTCCTAAAAATCTTCATTTGGCAGTAAAAGCTGTTGCAAGTGTAATGCACCCTTACTGCTAATATCACGTTGTTAGTAAAATTACATTGTTCTCGTTCTTTCCTGTAAACTTTTTAGTTTTCTACCCTTCGTTTAGAAGTTTTCTGTTTTTAAAACATAAACATTCATGTGCAATGCTTTCTACTATTGGCAAAATTTAAAGGGTAAAGGTAAAGTGATGCGCATTGGTACAATACCATTACGAAGCCAGTATCGAACTGCAATATTGTGAATGCAAGCATGGCATTATAGCATTTACCTTGCAAGCCTTAAAAGGGTCATTGTTGACTGCAGTCAATTGTTGCGCGGAAAATTCTTATTAGGGTTGTAATGTTCTTCAATCACAACTACTTAAAACTAAAATCTAAAAGCAACAGTAGCTCACATTTTTCCCTTACCGACACATGCAATCTACATGTATGGCCTTCCAGAATATTTGGGCAACATAATGTTAGATGTTTTAAGGTGCATGGCAGCTTGAGTTTCCCTGAACCTAGTTGGCGGTTTATGACATCCATGCTCAATTTTTATCCACTTGTAAAGAAAATATACTTGTGAATAAATTATGTTTCTATAGTCTTATCTAACATGATTTTTTTGGGGTTACTTTGTCATATTTTCAGCGTTATTATAATTTATTTTGGGTGTGGGTGTGGGGGGGGTGGAGAGGTGGGTTTGCTTAGCCAAACAGGGAAAAAAATGGATGTATGTTGATGGAGAATCAAAAGAAGGCATAAGATTAGCTTCTCTTCCTATTTATGTGTGTGCGCACACATGCATGCAGGATCTTTTCCAAGATTTCAATACTGTGTGTGTGTGCGTGTGCACGCTCAACATTGTGCATTGTTATCATCAGGCATCAACATTCATTATGGCAGTGATTATCATCATCTTTGTGAATCAAATTTTTTTTTTCTTCTCTTTTAATGTAAAGCAATGTTTGAAAGGAAGAAGATTGAAGACATATGTTACCTCTCAAAGAACACGAAGAACTGGAAAACAATACATTATAAAATCTATCAGATTAGCCAAAGAGTTAGCCAGCTAATTTACAAAATTACTATAAAGCTTCATAACTGATAGTCTTTATTATTGGCCTCTAGAGGTTGGAAAAACAATTTAATGATGGCATCTGCATTAATTACACACGCACACACAAAAAAAAAGAAAAAATGAAAAAAAGAGGCAGAAAAGAGCTTATTTTCTTTCTCTTACCAATGCAAATGTTATTTTATTGCAAGTGCACTTAAATTTTTTATGCATTGTCTACTATAACTCCTTTTCTCAGTTCCTTGTCTACGTAGAGCTGCATCAGTAGAAGAAGAATATGAAGCTGCTGGAGGTGAAGTTCTTCTTGATAATGAGGATAATGATGGTTGGCTGGCAACTCATGGGAAACCAACAGGTATGTTCTTTTGCAGCCAGATAATCTGAAAAATTGAAGTCTACCATTTCTGATGTTATTCTATGTATTGCTTAGAAAACAAATGCGAGGAGGAAGAAAACTTGCCTTCCATGGAGACTTTAGAGATCAGCAAGAAAAATACTATTCAGTCAATCTCTTCGTACTTTGGGGGTGACGATGAAGATATACCAGACATGGAAGAATATGCGGAACCTGACAACCTTATTGAAACAGATCCTGTAAGTTGTTGCATGCACCTTCTTTTAAAATGCTAAAGTATTTTTCTTGAATGTACTATTTTCAAATTTGTTTGGGATTTGCATCTTCCTAACCTCTAGGAACTATTTGTTTCAAAGAAGATTCTTTGAGTTGATGGCCCAAATTCATTCTTCACGTGAAGATTCGATGTTTAAGCTAATGTTTTACGGGTCTGCTATTTCATCTGAATGAATGACTGTATCTTGTACTAGATGTTATGGTTCTATTAAGTTATGACTGTCATGCTAGTCTTTGATGGATTTAAGTGCATTTCAAGTTCTGAATTTGGTTTTTGTTACAAGGTTTGTGTCTAATTTGGGATTCTTTTTAAGTTCTAATAAATTCTGTGTGTATATTGTTGCAATATTAACAATTAATTTGCTAGAAAGTATTGTGCAATGAATAAAACATTTTTAGAGAGAGAGATGTTTTTTCTGGCTGGTTCTGTGATATGCTAAGCTTTGTTGAGAAAATGACATGTGCTTATGCCAAAACTGTGGTTATATTGACTGCTGAGTAGTATTTGCTACTGGTTGGGCATCCAGAAGGGATGGGTGAGGTCATGGATTCTAAATAGAGCAAAAGATATAAAAAAGAATAGGAATAATGCATATTTAATAGAGCTGTAAATGAAGTAGGAAATGTAATATCTAGTTTAAGGAGTAAGTTGGTAGGAAAATAAAACTGATCTAGGACAGCTTTAGGATGCTTGGCCTTAGTGACGCAGTATAGAAATGTGAACAGCAAAATTGCACTGCAATGAAAGCTGCAACTCTTCTACCACCTGTGGAATCCCGAAGATTACCAAAATTATAGGAAAAAATAAGAGAATTCTTTCAACAAAACTATATTAATCAATATCAACTGGAGCTGTAGAGGCTTACAACCATTATTTATAGTCTATAAACCTTAACCGTACTAGGAAACAACCAAATAAAGGAAGTTCCTTAATTGACGCAGCAAAATAAAAAAAAATAAGAAAATTACCTAAAATGGCAAACTTGGGTATTGGAAAGAAAAGTAAATATACCGAAAAAAAAACCTAGCTCAAATCGGAATTGTCTAAACCAAGTTATTGACGGTTCAAATCTTTCAAAAAACAGCAAAAAAGCGAAATTGAAGGCCTAAGCGTTGGAATGCCCCTAAAATCCATCAATGTCCATGGCTTTGATCCTTGCAACATTTTTCATGTGTCGACCAAATTTCACGCCATTTCGAGCACTTATCGTCTTGCCTTTACTAGTGCCTTTTGCCTTTGCCCTATTTGTCCAGAAGTTCTAGAAACTCTATGGCCAAACACATCCTGCATCACTTAGGCTGCCTACAATTGGAATTGTAATGGGTTTTGGCTATAGGAAGTTGCTAGGGTTAGGATTCTATATGGAAGCAGAAAGCTTTTTGGAACGTCTTGTTTGAAAAAGTGAGATTTAGTTTGATTTTCATTTTTCAAAAGGGTCTGATTGCTGGATTTTCGGAAATGAGTATATTTGAGAGACTAAAAGTGGGTAATTTAGGGTTTAATGGCTATATTGAATGCTAATAGGTTGGGGAGGAGTTAGGGTTGATTGGGCGTTGTTGGCTAGTGTGCACTTTTGGAAGGTTGTGAGTTGTGAATACCAAAGAACAATATTGAAAAGAACGATTACATGAACATTTATAGACGGTTATAGCTCTCATTTACAAGGACTTCAACTCATAAATAGGAAGAGAATTAAACCTTCTCTAATTGCAATTCTAAACCATCTAAATATCATATAAAGACCCAAAAACATTGAGCAACGTACAATGGAGTCCCCCATAGGCTATATGTTCATCAAAATGAGAAATTATCAAAATACCCCTAACCCATAAAACCTAACTACTTTCTCTACAAGTAAGCCTTAAACAAGTATATTAAACATTTAAAGCGTGCTCCATTTGAATTTCTAGATTTTCCCTTTTCTCCTTTCCATGCTTGTCATCAAGATGCATAATAATAAAAAAATCTCGGCCAACTGTTCCTCCAAATCAAAACGATTTTGTGAAACCTAAGTAGTAAATAGTCCTTCAATACAAGCTTGAGCTTACAAGTCTTGTTAGTGCAAGAATGTTTCTTGAACTAATAACATCACAAAATTCTCTTTCGTCTCTATCTTTGTTAAGTCTACTTTTCTAGCCTCTATCTCTATTAGACTTACTGCTGAGACTATCTTTGGCCACTTAAGGTTTTCTCTATCAGATAATAATGATTGCTACTAACTATTTTTAACTATGCGACCAATCTATTGAGGCCCTTGTTTTCCTTGGCTTTATATTATGGTAGCCCTGGGCATCACCTTAGAGTGAAAATTAAATCAACGCTCTCTACTATATGTCAAAGAAGCTGGTAAAAGGTTTATAAAGTTGGCCCCGGTTGATTCAAAGTATGATAGCTGACCTAACTAGTCTTCACATATTGGATTGTTTCTCTCCACTTTTCTTCTTTCTAATCATATGCAAATAGTGTATATCTCACAACACCATGTTGCTTCTAAGACTTGAGAAGGATAATGCAATGAAGGTTTATCAATTGAATGTAGTTTACAATGGATGAGAAGAATGGACAAACAAATGGTATACATACGTGCACATGTATAAATATGCACACATTTATATGCTTGTGTTGTCAAATGTGGAGGTAACATAGAGGATATTTTCTCTCTCCTTGAAAATGCATCAAATTCTTATAAGAAGCAATGTACAATCTAATTTTGTGGGAAACTGCTCCTTTAACACTCATGTACATGTCGAAGGTTCACATGAACATGAGTGCCAAAGTGATAATAAGCTTTAAAATTTAAATACAACGTTTCTTTGTAATTTTTTTAAGGGGTGTTTTGGTCATTGCCCATGGATTATGTATTGTAATACTGTTCAATCTACTGTTCAGGTTGAAGCCTTGATATTGTGATTTACGTAATTATTTGATTAATGCAGGCAACCCTTCAGTGTACATACCTTGTGGCTCAGGAACCTGATGATGACAATATTCTACGAACCCGAACATATGATGTCAGCATCACGTAAGTTAAATTAGATCATATTCCTCTTGATAGCGGTATTTGTTCATGTTTGCACATTGATCAAAATCTAGTGCTCTTTTGGTCATTATGATTTTTTTAACTTTCCTATCCGCTTTTTTTTTTTTGGTTTCTTTCATTTCAGGTATGACAAATATTATCAAACTCCTCGTGTGTGGCTTACAGGATATGATGAGGTTGGTCACACTTATTTTGCCTTTTCTTCATTGCTATTGCTAAATGTTCGACTTAACTAAAGAACAACTCATACTAAAAAGTTATACAAACTTGCTTGTATGTTTTTTTTTTTTTTTGGATAAATGATCAAACTTTATTAAGAAAGCATCAAGGCAATGCAAAAAATACAAGAGCTAAACCAACACCCCACACTGGGCACAAAACTAACTAAACAAATCTTCCACAAAATCAACAAAAGTCAAAACATCGAGATCCACCAAACCCTTCACCCAACTATACATGACCAAGAGTAACCTACTTTCTAACCAAAGAGCCGAATGGCTCAAATCTTGAAAAACCCGCCTATTACGCTCTAACCAAATCAACCAAAACAAACAATGAGAAGCAAGTGCCCAAGCCTTCCGACGCCTCTTGCCCACCTTGGCCCCACCCCAACTTTGAAGAACCCCCAGCACAGACCCCTGCTGCACCCAAACTAGACCAAATAAAGCAACAATCAAATTCCAAAGCCGAGACACAACCGGGCAATGAACTAGCAAATGATCCACTGCCTCCACATCCCTACAACATATACAACACCAATTAACCAACACGTGCCGCCGCCGAATTAAGTTATCTATAGTCAGAATGCGGTTCAAAGCAGCTGTCCAAATAAAGAAAGCAACCTTGGATGGTGATCCCACTACCCAAATGGTCTTCCAAGGAAACACCCCAACTTCGCCTCCCTTAAGCAGCCTATAAAATGACGACACCGCAAACTTGCTTGTATGTTTGCTGCCTTTTGTTTGAAGCTTCTATGCCTACCATTAAGGTTGCAAACGAACTGAGCTGTTCATGAACAACTTGAAGCTCGGCTCGTTAACAACTCGTTTAAGCTCGTTCAATTACCAAACGAGTCGAGCTCGAGTTTTGTTTCAGCCTAACGAGGTGAGCTCGAGCTTAGTGGTGTTTAGCTCGATTTGAGCTTGAGTCGAGCTTGAACACCTGAAAATTTATTCGAGCTGAGCTTTAACATGATGATACTCGGCTCGGCTCGGCTCGGCTCGTTTGCAGCCCTACCTACCATTGTCCCAATATTAATTAAGCCTTTTGTTCTCTTCTTGTGCCTCTGTTAGCCATTGAAGTTTATATTTGAAAGTTAAACACAGAAGGCAATATCTCTCAATCTTCCTTAAACATGAACATTAATGTTATTTTATATTTTATATTATTTCTTGTTCAATTCTTTAGTTCATATATAGATATATATATGTATATTTTAATTACCAATCCTAATTTCCTTGATCTATATTACTAATTTGTTGGTTTAAAATCAAAATTATAAAGCTGAGTCATGTATGAATTTTATCAAAATCCTCTTCATTTAGGAAGCATGGATACGGATATTAGATAAGGATACAATACGATATTGATACGGCGATACGACAAAACCTAAAACAATATGATATGGGTACGGCTAGGATACGTTTGTGAAAAATATATTTTTAAAAATTATTAATAGTGAGTTACACATAAGGTAAAGAATGTTGAGAAATAATGCGAAATACTAACCTTCAAAATTAATATATTAATTTAAGCTTGTAGCTTGTTTACTTTTTAAATTTTCATTACATCTTGTAAATATTTCATTTATGTTTATATTACAATAATAGAACAATCCACAACTTGTCTATGTGTTTTTCCCTTTGACACTAGTAAAAAATATTGTATTCAAATTTACTTGCTTATTTGTTTATTGATATTTAGTTTTACTATTGTTATATTCTTTTGTTAATCTCTACTTTCTATGTTATTATAGGAGACATGCATGAAACAATTAGGATACATCAATTTGACAAATTCTATTATTTAATTCACTATGTTCTTCTTATCAAAGAACTAAATAAAGTATTAGAAAAATATTCTTATTTTTATTCTTGCAACTATGTTATATTATAATATTATGCAAGAAATATTACAATTCTAATTTCGTAAAATAAGTAAATACATGACTTGGAGTATCCGATACTCCAAAATTAATGAAAAATTAATTAAGAAGTATTTGATACTTTTAATAAGTATGCGGTACATATCCTCTAGTATCCAACGAGTATCGGCATCTGATACATGCACGATACAGATACGTCACCCTATTTGAAGTATCTGTGCTTCATATCTCTTCATCATCACTCAGAAAATATGTTTATAGGTGTCATAATGTTGATTAGAAACCATTACAAACATTCTAATTGTAATAAATAACGTTTGAACATGTTCTTTAATGAGTTTTTAGCTTTTGCTAGTGCTTGAAAAAAAAAAACCCGAAGTTCAGTTTTTGACTCTCGTTGCACATTGGTCGATATATTGTAACACAGTGACCACAACCGTTACACCAGCCAAAACCACGATTTAAATTCACGATTATTAGTTCAGGTGTCACCTCAGGAGGCCAACACGTGGAACCAAGTTGCATGGCTTGGCACCTACGGGGCTTGCCATGTGGACCTGTGGGCCTGTCTATTTTTCAACCGTTGTTAATGCAATTGTGAACTTATAAACTGACGTCATGTATTCATGTATTTTATTTGGTGTGCACACTATTGGTTTTTTGTGCAGTCGAGGATGCTTTTGCAGCCAGAGCTTGTACTTGAAGATGTTAGCCAAGATCATGCACGAAAAACGGTGAGATGAAAATTGAATTCCTTAACAATTATTAAATGGCTCTTAGTTTGTACTTTGTACGAGTTATATAATTTTGCTGATTGAAACTCCATCTGCGATAAATTTTATCTAGATATACTAACTTTTTGGTGTCTGCAAGCAAACTCATTACAATATTGTTTTGGTAATATGGGAAACTCAGTTTTGTTCTAAAACTGCCTTTGGCTGTTTTCTTCCTTAGTGGCTTTTTATGATAGGAAAAAATTAGTCCACATTGACCAAAGTTTGAGGTATCTTAATGGGTATGCCAGGAACTTTCAAAAGGACTAACTCTAATCTCACACAAGTATTTTAGGAAGTGGGTCTATGGGACATCTTATGGTTCAGCTGTTCAGGCTGTACATGCTCCTACATTATGTGGTGGTGTTTCTTTCTCAAACAAATTGTAACTCCCTAATCCTAATTGCTTCCCAGATTTGTAATGTCCTTGTATCAGTAATTTTCTTTTGGTTTTACTAGTAGTGTCTTTTTGTTAATAAGATGTGCAAATTCTGCATACTTTTATCTTAATCAGTGAGCTTTTAGAGGTGCCTTCTGCACTTGAATTGAATCTTGGTCTTTCCATCTTATTCTTTGTGAATTTTGGTTCACATTTCTGAGATGAGAATTTTGGTTCACTTTACAACTGCTTCATCTTTTATGTAGCTTGACAGATTGCAAAAGTCCTATCTTATTTATTTTGTGATTAATTATAAATTCATAACAAGATGGCCTGAGCATGTTTCTAGTACTTTCTTCTTTCCGCTTCAGACTTGACTTATTTTGTTTTTGTTTTGCCTATTTGTTCTTGATTTGATGCTTTGCTTCTACTTATTTCCTTATTTTTTGGACTATATGTCATTTGTTCTAAGCATTGTTGAAACTCAGGTAACTATTGAAGACCATCCACACTTGCCAGGGAAACATGCATCTGTGCATCCGTGCCGTCATGGAGCTGTGATGAAGAAAATTATTGATGTTCTAATGTCACGTGGAGTTGAGCCAGAAGTTGACAAGTAATTTTCTTTCTCGTATCTCACACAGCACTTTTGATTCAGTTTTTATCTGCTTCAGAGAATCAGGTTAAGCAGTATGTCTAGTTCAGTGTCGTTGTTGAGGACCTATATCGATGACCGTATTCTGAATCCAAAGTTTTCCAATTGAGTAAACTTCAAATTGTGGGTTAGGTCAGAAGTTGAAAGGCCTGGTAATACGTGTCTTTTTGTGCCTGCATTGTTCATTTAACGCAATTGTCCAATTAACTCAACTTACAAAAATGAAGGTGGTTTAAATAACATTAAATTTTTGTGTGCTGATAGTGTTTTGAACTATAAGCCCACTCGAAAAGTATCGACTATCTTTGTACCCACTACCATTGGCCCCCACTGAAAACAAAAGGATGAAAAGAAGGGATGGGGGTGATTTTACTTCCCTTACAGGAATGGTAACATTATCTTGGTGTAGGGTTCATGGACCAAGCAATTGCTAGTTATTTTGGGTAGTTGATGAGTGGATTATAATATTGCTTTCAATTATAACTTATTGCAAAATAATGACTGTTGAATTTTAGCTTAATTTATTGAAATTTTGGTGTCTGCTCTTCAATTTCTTTTCCCCTTTCTCTAAATTTTAATTTGAAGCGTTTGACTTTTTTATAGGTACCTTTTCTTATTCTTGAAATTTGTGGCCTCTGTAATTCCAACTATTGAATATGATTACACCATGGACTTTGATCTTGGCAGCTCCAGCACATAACTAGGGTAAGTTGCAATATTTGAAGTAGTGCTTTCCTTGGTCCCTCAACTTTTACACTTCTATCAGTCAGTCCCAACTTGCATAGTGGTTCATCTACCCAGTTATTGTTCTTAAGATTCAGACAGTGAAGTAGACGGTCTGCTCATAATCCTCCATAATTGGAATATTTGTTAATTTTGAAATCTAACAATATTTGCCATGAAGATGGACTGTGAATTGTCTTATCCTGGTTGATGGGCATAATGCTTTTAATGTCAATTTCTATTCCTATTATATAAGCACATGACTCGGAAGCTTTGGTAACTGTTAAAACTCCACATCCTGTATCTGCTAAACAGTTTTCAAATTCAATCTTCATTCATTAAACTGCCCACAAGTTTAGATGTATAATTGCAAAGCACCCAAAAGGCTTTTTTGTTAATGTTTATCCCCAAATTAGCCCCAACAATATTAGGTTTTCCAAATATTTGTCTTTGCATAACAGTTACTATAAGGATTAAAAAGTAAAATCAACCAACCAAAATTATTGAAGAAAGAAGTTGTGGATGTAGTAATTCATGTCTTTCTACTCATGTATGGTTTGTTCAATTGCATACGTTAGTGTGCTCTACTCTTCTAGTCTTTCCAATATGAAGAAACTACTGAAGAAAGAAGTTGTTTGACCTCAATTTCCTTCCATTTTTGCATTTCTTGTGCCGAACTAATGTAAGAATGCATCATATCATTGTGGATGTAGTAATTCATGTGCCTCTTCTCAATTGAGGATAGTTAATTCTTTTATTTTCCTTGTGCATTTATACGTGTTTGGTGGTAAGTGTTACTTTTTTTTTTGGCCAGATGGAAGCTGGAAATTTGATGTAAAGATGAAGCAGTTGGTTAATGAAGGTGTGCTCTTGACTCTTCCTCACCCTGCTTCAATCCATAGCACCTGTACATGTCATTCATTTAAATAAAGTAACTTGTTTGGAGCCTGAAAATTTTAAGTGTTGTCATACGAGTGTTGTATAAAATACAATTCACTTGCTTTTTGAATGTGCAGGTATTTGCCAATGACTCTTATTTCTGATTTGTTTGTTTTTTTAGACAAATATAGTTATAGTTTTTGAGTTATTTATGATTTTTTTTTTTTAAAAGCATTGAATTGTGTGCGCGCGCATGAGTGGATAAACATGATCACACACAGCTGGCTTTAAATTTTCATTATTTACTGAAATTGATTCTGAAATTTTTAAAAGAAATTGAATATTTTATTTTAGTTTTAACTAAATAAAAGAAGGAAAAAGTGAACGTGGCCACCGTTTAATCTTGGGAAAATTACATGGAGGTGAGGGGAGGAGAAAAAAATTACACATGAAGGGTGCAAGTGATATTTATATTTTCATAGTTTTTCATTTGCATCTCATTATAGATACACTTGTATTTTTATGTTCGTAAATTTTTTTTCCTTCTTCTGCCTGTATGTAATTTTCCTTTTAATCTTTTACATGACTTTTTCATTTGACTTTTTTTAAATTTAAAAAAAAAAAGGGACTTGTGAGGAAATTTTTGGTGAAATGACAAAAATGCCTTTGTTTGCTCTCACTTGGTGAGTCATCAAAAGACATTTTTGTCAATTCACATAAAGTTTGACTGACAATAGGGCACTCAAAAAGTACTATGCCTTTTATCTGGATGGTCTTATTTTGCAAAACGGATAATAGACCAAAGTATTTAAAAATAAATAATAAAAAATAAAACTTTGAAAAGTAACAGGAATGTGAAGAAAAATGTGAATTTCTTTGCAGCAAAAAATCTGATTTAAAATTTAAAAAATGCCTATCTATGTGATTTAAGAGTAATTGTCAAGAATGTTTTTGGTGCTATTAACTTTCCAAAAATATGATTGTACCATTTTAAATTAGAAAATCAGATATTTTTTACAGCCTACTGTTAGAATTTACAAATTAATATCATTCCTTCTACAATCTAAAGGCCCATAATATAATAAGAACTAGAGTGAATATGAGGTAAATAGAAACAAATAAAATAATTATAAATCAATAAAGTATAGCAGGATATAATTTTGAGAACTTTAGTTGTTATTTTTGCATCGTTTTCAGTTGTATTGAAGGTATGTCTACGGATTAAATTATTCGACTTAAATTTGTATTTGGCTCATTAAAAATTTATTCGAGATTGATTCGTTATATAAAGAATTCAAATTTAAACATATTTTAAAACTCATCAAGTTTGTGTTCGCTATGTAAATAAGAAGTTAAATACATTTTGAAACTTATTAAATTTGTTACGTTTTTAAGTTAAACAACTTAATACTTGGCTTGACTTAATTTGTTTATAGCCGTATTCCCAGTCACACTTTATTAATTTATAATTATTTTCTGGTTTCTTATTTATTATTTGACATATTCTAATTAAATAAAAATTAAAAAAAATGGGAGACGGGGTACATATGTCCTTTTGAAGAAGTTCGCTCTCACTGCATGTATAAATGACATCCTATACTGCACCTCCTCCTCTATCCCATAACCTCCATCACATTATACATTCACACACACACACACACACCAGAAAAACAGATCATGCAGATGATGAGCTGCCGCTTCTTCGCCGTGATTTCAATCGCCGTCTTCCTCTCTGTAGCTGCTGCCGGAGACTCTTCTGTAAGTACCCAATTAATTATTCACCATTTCTCAATTTTTTTCTCAAAAAAAAAATCAATATCCAATGATCGGATCTAATAAGGATGTTGTTGATGATGATCAATGGTGAACAATCAACATCATTATCAGATCCCTATCATACATTTATCATCCTCAACTATGCAGATCAGACTGGGATGCTCTCTCATTCATGTTGTTGCATCCCATAATTGTATATACACACGTTCAAATATAAGATGACTGTTATATGTCATTTTTTTAATAGTTTGTATTATTATCATATTATTTAATAAGATATTGTTTGATTTTATTAAGTCCTGAATAATTATCACCAAGAGAATCAAACATCAATATCCCCATAGATGAAGGTGATAAAAAATAATGACAAAAAAAAAAAAAATCAATGATATATAAGTATTTTAATATTGGCCCATGGATTGTTGCGGAGAGTTTAGACTAATTTTCCCCTCCCATTAAATAGTAAGATCTATATAATATTTTTTGTATGGAGTAATAATATATAAATAGAAAAATTGTATAAAATTATGTGAGAAGTGTTGATTTATCATTTTTAAAGTAAAAGATCGCTGATTTATATTTTTTGAAAATATCAATGTCACATCACACTTCTTTCTCAAGAATTATATATAAAATTTTGGAAATATATGTCATTTTTATTTTAGATGTATGCCAAAAAAAATGTAGAACTTTTAATCTCATTTTACATAGGGGATATTGCAAAAAAAATTGGTAACAAGTAAAAAAGAATCACCAAATAGATGAGAATCTATAATATTTGCAATTGACATGGTAAAAAAAAATTTGATGAAACCTTTGTGATTTGATACAGAATGATATACCAAATGAGTGTGTATACACACTTTATGTACAAACAGGCTCAGGCATCAAATCAGGAACAGACTCGGCGATTAGCGTGACTTTAGGTGACTCAAGTGGCCGATCAGTGTGGATCCCAAATTTGGAATTGTGGGGCTTAATGAGCCGCAACCATGACTACTTTGAGATGGGTAACCTCGACATCTTCAGTGGGCGAGGCCCATGCATCGGTGGCCCATTATGCCACCTCAACCTCACCTCCGATGGGTCAGGGGCCCATCACGGCTGGTTTTGCGAGTACATTGAGGTCACTTCTACTGGGCCTCACAAGGAGTGTAGCCAGACCATCTTCTACGTTGATCGGTGGCTCGCCACCGATGCTCCGCCCTTTGATTTGACGGTTGTGCTGGATGGGTGTTTGAAGGATGATGGGCCGCGGAAGCATGGGGAAACTGGGGCTTTTGTTGTTGGTAAGCAGCAGCAGCAGCAGCAGCCCATTGGGTCTGCTTCAGAATGATGTGGGCTTTATAGGAATGCAAACTTTGAGAGCATTTTTTTGTTTTTTGTTGGGTTTTGTTTTTGAGCTATGCTAAGATCATCAAATGAATCGTGAAAGAGTTCACAAAAAAATGCAATAGATGCATGGGATTAAACTCAGTTATGGTGGTTCTACATTCAAAATAAATTTAAGTCTATCAATAGATTTTTTGTGATTCATTCTATATTTCTATAATCTGTTCTTAGCACTATTATTTGGTTTTGAGTTTTACAAATAGTTTTGTAATTTTTTTAATGTTTTCTAAATATTTTAATATTTTAAGTAAATTTTTTTTTAAAAAATATACTTAATCTAGATACATTTAAATAGTAAAATATTTGTGAAAAAAATCATTTAAAAAAATCACTAAATACAAAAATTTACAAAAAAATTTATTACATATTTTTATTTATTGATTTTTTAAAAATTGGACATTGGACCAAACCCCAATGTTTGATATTTGTGTTTATTATGAGTTCGTTTGGCATGTCCGTTTGGGCTAATTTAGTCATATAAGATAAAATTGACTATTTTAGCCAAATAGGATAAAATATTATATCTAAATCATAATTATTTTATTTTTTCTCTCACAAAAGTCAAAAAAACTAAAAAATCTATTTCAAACGAGACTTTTTAACCCCAGATTAAAATAGTCAAAAAATTAAAAAATTTAAAAGTCAACTCACATCCCAAACGGAAGTTATAATTAGTTTCTCTACATTACTTGAAACTATTCTTACTCACGCATCTTCAACCCATCTTTTACTTTGTACAAGGCTTCATTTATTTGGCGAAAATTATTTTTATTTTATAGTTTTAAATATTTTGTACAACAAAAAATAAAAATTGAAAAATATGTTTTTTGTTTGTTTGTTTGTTGTTGTTGTTAATTGAAAATAAACTTATTTTGGCAAAAGAGATTAATCACACCAAGACCGCTTCAGCTATTAACAAATATCCACTTATTCCTTCATTTATTTTTTAGCTTTTATGACTAGTACGAAAAGATATACAAAAAAGTAGATAATGTGACCTAAATAAGTCAATAAATTGCTCATTTCTTATGTAACTAAAACAAGTCATATTTTACTCCTTAAACTATAAAAAAAAATATCACCTTTACTTTATGCAGACAACTTTCAAAAGGGGAGTATTTGCATAATTTTATACTTGAGTTGAGAGAGTCAACATGTATGATTTCATATAGAAAAATACTAGAGATTCTAAAAGTTTTATTAAAATTTCTACCAAATGTCTCACATGTATGTAAGATCCATGGGTGTAGGATCCACATCATGTGAGTCCCACACTCATATGCAACATTTAGTAAAAATTTTGGTAAAACTTTTAGTCTCTAACATTACTTTTTCATATACAAGGGAATAAAGTGACAATCACTAATAATTAAGAATGTCTTGATGTAATTAACCCAAAATATACATTTTTAGGCTAGAGGCTCATGAATATTGCCACTCTATCACCACTACCATTACCTCTATTATCCCACCACAACTACCATGATTTTTGATATATTGTCATCGCTACCGCTACCACAACTCATACAACACTACAAAAATTTTCACTTTTGGCGACTAAATTTTTAGTCGTCAAAAGTCAATTTTTAATTGCCAAAGGGCTTTAGCGACTAAATTTTTTGGTCGCAAAATTAGTAACCGAAGAGTAGTCGGGAAAGCTAATTGGCAACCAAAATTATTTTAATCGCCAAATGTATTTATTTGCCGACTAAATATTTAGTCGTCAAAAGGTTGGACATTACATTAAATTGGACGCTTTTCGGCGACCAAATTTTTAGTCACCTAAAGTCCCACCTTTTTAGCTACTAAAAATTTAGTCGCCGAAAGTCCCCATCTTTGGCTACTAAATGTTTAGTGGGCAAAGAGTTCCTCTTTTGGCTACTAAATATTTGGTAGCCTAAAGTTTTACATTTTTGGCTACTAAAATTTTAGTTGGTAAAAATGTGTTTATAATTTAGTTTTTTGTTTTTAGCTACGAAATATTTTAGTCGCCAAATGTTTAATTTTCTTTTGGCTACTAAAGTTTTAGTCGCCAAATGTCTATTTTTTTTTTAGCTACTAAACTTTTAGTCGCTAAATGTTTTTTTTTTAAATAGATTATACTCGACAAAGTGATGTAGCATGGCCTCTCATGAGACTTCCAACAAATAGATGTTGAGCAAAAAATCTTACTAATAGTAAGATTTATTCTTGTTACAAATTGATGAAAAGATCTTTAAACCTTTCAGGGATTCAGGGATTGAACCTTTCATGAAATTAGAATACAAGTTTATGAATCTCAAATTCAGCAAATTCTCAAAGCTCTCTGGTATATCACCAGTGAAGCTGTTTTGGGAGAGTTCCAAGTATTCAATGAGACTACAATTACCTAATTCAGAAGGGATTGAGCCTGTGAAACCATTGTTGCTGAAATCAATGGACTTCAATTGGGTCAATTCAGCTATCTCAGGTCCTAATCGACCCAATATTTGAAAACCAGAGAGGTTTAAAGAAACTACAAAGTGGTTGTGGTGATGATTAGGGTCACATTCGACTCCAACCCATGAACAAGGAGTGGAATCACATTTGACTTCAATTGAATAATTTTGTAGCCCTAAATTCAATTAGTCGTATGATAATCAATCGCAAAAATACACAAACAAACTCAGAAAAAAAGAAAGAAAAAATTAAAAATTATGATAAGAAATGATCAATCTCATACCTATAGATACAATGCTATACAACAAAGAGCAAGAACGAATCTCTATACGCCATTCCCAGCCGTTTCGGATCGGATTTCTTGACCCAGCGGCGATAACAAATGACTCGGCGGCACATACAATTCCGGCGAATTCTCCGGCGATAATGAAACATCTGGCGGCTGAGCGCCACCACCGGCGATATCAACGATTGGGTTCTTTCCAAATATCTCTCTCGGCAAGAAAACTCTCAAAACCCCAAAAATCGCAACTGGGTTTTGATCAAACACAGTCTGTGTCACCAAAGCCTGAATGATTCATGTATCGATCGCCACCGACCCATTAATCGTAGAAATGTTCAGTGTGAAGCGTCCGGCTCCCATGTCCTCCGTGGCCAAGGTGGCTTCAATCGGGTTCATAATCGATTCGAGGGAGCTGAGAGGGTAGTACGAGTGATTGATTCTGTGTGAGAGAGAGAGACAGAGGGAGAGCAAGAGAGATAAAGAACTGTGTGAAGAAGTAATAAATTTGGGTAAAAATTTAGGCGCCAATATGAAATTTTTCCCAGTAAAATTTTGAACAAATCTGGCGACTAAATTTTAGTCGCTGAAGATAGGTTACCAAAGATTTAAAAAAAAAAAATTACTTTTTGTCAACTAAAGGCGACTAAAATAATTTTTTGTCGCTGAAAGTAAGTTTTTGGCAACTTTTAGTCGCCAAAGAGAAAAAATAATTTTTTTATTTTCCATTCGGCGACTAAATATTTTAGTAGCCAAAAGTTAATATACAGTGACTAATTTTATTTTTTTTTTGTCGCTGAAAGTAAACTTTTGGTGACTAAAACTTTAGTCGCCAAAGAGAAAAAAATAATTTTTTTATTTCCCATTCGGCGACTAAATATTTTAGTAGCCAAAAGTCAATATACAGCGACTAAGTTTTTTTTTTGTCGCCAATTCTGGCATTTTTAGCGACTAAAATTTTTTTTAGTCGCCAATAATGAATATACCCCGACTAAAAAAAATTAGTATCGAAATATTTTACTTTTGCCGACTAAAAAAAATGTTGGTCGCCAATTTCATAACTTTTGGCGACTAAATTTTTTTTAGTTGCCAATTTTGGTCACCAAAGGTGCATTTTGTTGTAGTGCAAACCCTCCACCATTACCACAACTACAATCACTACTAAATCGGCGCAAAACACTATCCAATTCGTTAAAATCGCAACGATTCACGTCGTTCTATCTACTAATTGCAGATTAAACTTTAAAATTTATAACCTATCTTTGAAATCGCTCCACTATAGTTAATATATATATATATATGTATATATTTTAACCTCTAATGAAATATTAAAGTAAAAATGAGTGTGGGAGAGATTTAAGATGTGATAAGTTAGTAGTTATATATATAAAAAAAATTATGTAAAATTAATTTGTGTTATATATATGAAAAATATTATGTAAATTAATGTTATATATTATAGGAATACTTGATAATTGATTAAAAATATTATTGAATCTACCCATCCGCTCCAAACTATTAAAATCGCGATTAGTTATTTGTCAATTCTTTAATCCGCCATTTAATTTATAATTTTACTATTAAACCACCTGAACCGTACTGCACAGACCCCTAATCACTATCAAAAAAAATTATCCAACATGGTCAATCATTAATCATAGCCGAGATTTTTCTTTTTGTTTATTTATTTTGCTTTTCTGTAATCAATAATAGTAATAAAATGATAAGGGAAAAATTATAAAAAAAAAAAATTTGAAAAATTTGCCCATAAATCTCATATGGGAGAATGTTGATTTATTTAATCTTAAGAGTTTTCTTATGAACTAATTAATTCTTTTTATTTTGGAAAGTTGTATTTATTTATTTATTTATTTTTTAGATAGTCAAAAGTATAAAGGAACAAGAATAAAAGACTCAACAAGACGCCTCCCTCCTAATGAGAGAGCGTAACGACAACGGAACCTCCTCCAACCATACTGAGAAGCCATTTATAGCAGTCGCCATTCGAGCTAGACAATGGGCTACCGAGTTCCCCTGCCACTTCACATGCTTAACTTCCTAAGATCGGAATTTGGCCAACGGAGACTTGGCTTGCTCCACAAAGTGCCCAAAAGATGCCAATGACTCCGAGGAGGATTAAAGGCCTCGAATGATCAATACTGAATCACCTTCAAGAATTATGTGGTGCAACCCCAGATCCAACGCAAACTGAATAGCTGCAAGTGCTGCAAAGGCCTCAATACATTCCACATCCATAACTGGCTTTCTGTTCGCCTACATGGCAGCAATCACTTCACCCTTGTGGTCCTGAACCACAATCCCAGCACCAATCAGTCCTTCTTCTGCAAAGCAAGCCCTATCAAAATTAATCTTAAGTAGCCCTTCCTCAGGAGGTATCCATCGAGATTACATTGGAACATTCTGTGGCACCCGAACACAACACTAGACTGGACAAACTTCTTGGTAATACTCATATGCATAACGAGCTAGCTCCATCTCAGATTGGAGCTTATTATTGAACACCACCTGGTTATAGTGTGTCCAAATGCACCAATAAGTCACCAAAAAAAAGCTCCCCATTTCTAGAATCAAGATACCAAATAAGCTCAATAATCCAGTCGAACAATGCCCCACCCTGTTGTCGATGAGCAACCAAAGTAAGGCTACTGCATTCCCACACCTTTCTGGCAAAAGGGCAATCAAAAAGATAGTGATGAATTATTTCAAAATCCTTATGACATAGACGACAATCATCGTTGGATAACACCTTTCGGGCCCGCAATTTAGATCGCATCGGTAAAATTTCCAAACACATTTTCCAGTCGAAAACTTTAATCTTAGCAGGAAGCCTCATATTCCATAAGTTCTTTCAAAAACCAGCCCTATCCCCACCACCATCCGACGAGGAGGCTTGCTCATACCTACTAGGAATACCCATTTCAAGATAATAAGTCGATTTAACAGAAAACAACCCTTGTTTTGTGTAATGCCACACTAATGTGTCCTCCAACAAATATGGGCAAACACGTATGGATTTAATTACCTCAACTTCATAAGGTAGGAAACAAGCACCAAGAATTTTAACATTCCAATTCCCCAGATCATGATCAATCAGTGCACTCACCATATCATCTACACCTAGGTAAGTAGGAGGGGAACATATTTTGAATGAATGCGGCCGCGGTACCCATTTGTCATTCTATATTCAGATTTGAGCCCCATTTCCAACTCTCCACCTTAATCCTTCTAACAAAACAGATCGCGCATTCCAAATGCTCTTCCACGAGACATTCCATATTCGGATTTGAGCCCCATTTCTAACTCTTCACCTTAATCCTTCTAACAGAACAAATCGCGCATTCCAAATGCTTCTCCACGAAAATAATGGACTCGTCCCTAGTGATGCTTCAAGAATCAGGCAATTAGGATAATATTTAGCTTTCAAAACTTGAGCCACCAAGCTGTGGGGACATAATTTTTGAATGGCAACACGTGGCCAAGGTGGCACCGAAGTGTCAGCTGAAGTGCCACGTGTCCTGATCATGACGCCGAGGTGATCTTGGATAGGCCGAGGTTATCTCCGAAGATACCGGAGTCCGGGATAAGCGGATAAGGGACAAGAGTCCTAGAACGAGAGAAGGCTTCAGTTTGGATAAAGATAAGACTCTTAGAGAGTTTATCCCAATCCTACTGGGAGTCCAAGATTAGCAATAATCCAGAATATATTGGAGCTAGGCTTCTAATAGGATTAGGTTTGTGTTGGCTATAAAAGAGAGGCACTCCCATGAGTCTAAGGTACGCATTTTATATTCTGAATAGTGAGTTAAGCACTTTTACTATCTTTAAGAGATAACTGACTTGATCGTCGGAGTGCCCCCAGGTGGACGAACCACCGCCGGAATCTTATATTTCTGTTACAGGTCATTCAGGTGTCATCTATTTTGCCAGTGCTTCCAGTTGAATACTAATTTGGCAGTGTGGTCAGAAATCTACTCACACAATTTGGTGCCGTCTGTGGGAAAGAAAGAAGAATAGATGGCCAGTAATGGATAGAAAGAGAAGGTTGGGAACAACACTCCTACTGGGAGTGGGAAACCTATTGACCTTGACGTTGAAGAAGACAACTGCAATGAAGAGATTCGTGATAAGAATCACGGAGAGAAAGACGTCGGCCAGGAGGGCGACGTACCAAAGAAATCAGACCGAGGCGGGTATTATAACGAAGACGACTTCCAGGTATGGAAAAATAGATACTTGCGGAAGGACGACGAGATGAAGGAACTGGAAAATAGATTGGCAGACCTACAATCGATCGTCAATTTCATGATGCAAAACAATGTTATGCAACCACCATTTCCGTTACAAGATACGCCGATTCCAGCGGCCAAAAAAGATGCCTAGCCAGGGGGGTAGAGGACAATTCCTGTGGCTCCTCAGCACGATAGAACCGAGAAACATTCTCACCGGCCTTCAAGGGAGGTCGGGTGAGGAGAATCAAGAAGAGGAGATTCACGGAGGACGCATCGCACCAAGGAAGTTGACCCCAAAGAACATCGGCATGTTCCGGGGAAGGAGCTGTGTTTCGACGCAACCAACGGAGAATGGTCCAAAAGGACTCACAATGATATTGAGAGCAGCACACCAAAAAGGTTGAAATTCGTTGATAGCTGAGCTCTTAGAAGGACCAAGGAGGATCTGAGGGGTTACTTCCAGAGGAAGCAACAAGATGCCGAGGTAACCTCTCCGGTCAAGCCGAGAACACCGTTCTCAGTGGAGTTGGAGAAATTTGAAGCCCTGAAAAGGTTCAGTATGCCGAGATTATAGATATACGACGGTAAGTCAGACCCCAACTTTCAAGTCGGCTTGTACCTAAACTCAATGGCATTGTACACTGGGAACAAGCCGCTGCTCTGCAAGGTGTTTCCCTCTTCTTTCGGGGAAATTACATCAGATAGTTACCAAAAGGAACTGTGAAAACCTAGGAAGGCCTGGTCGAGATGTTTGTGGCCAGGCTCGTGACAGACAAGTTACAACCATTGAGGGTGGATGCCCTGATGGCCTTGAGAATCAGTGAAGACGAAAGCCTTAGGGCCTATGCCAAAAGGTATTACGAGGTATTCAACCGAATACCAGGATGCAACCAAGAGGTGGCGTTTGTGTCATTTAAGAACGGATTGAAAGAGGACTGCCTGCTTCGAAAATCACTGACAAAGACATTGCCGAAAAGCATGGAGGAGCTTATGGCCAGGATAGAGAAGTATGCCAGGACCGAAGAGGACACACCGGGGACAAAGGCGTCGAAACCAGAGAAGAAAAATGGCTCGCCAAAGCAAGGCCGAGGTGATAGTGGATACAACAAACCAGAGACAGGATTAAGGGCTGCACAGGCAGTCACAACCGTATTTCGAATCCCTATCTACAAAGTCTTGGAGAAAATTCGAAATCAGCCCTATTACAAAGCACCAGCAAGGGTACCGGACGAATTTATAGGAAGAAGCCTTGGCAAGCACTGTGCTTACCATAATGAGGCTGGACATCTGACTCAGGGGTGTAGAGCCCTGAAGACACATCTAGAAGACCTGGTAAGACAAGGCCATTTAAGGGACCTGGTGGACGAGGCTAGGACAAGGAAAGAACAGGCAAGACTGCCCCAAGTACCAACATCACCTCCTCCACCAGCACCACAACCATAGGCAGGCGGGCCTCGAGTGATCAATGTGATTCACTCGAAGGTAAATGAGAATGAGATAAGGAGGGAAACCTAGAAAGTGAAACACCTACAACATGTGTATCAGGTCGGGAAGAAGCGACCCAGGGTAGACAAGAGCCAGGGACCAGTGGTGTCCTTTACTGAGGAAGACCTGGAGATTGTGCAGCATCCACACAACGATGCCTTGGTAATATCCCTCCAGATTGGAGAGTGCGTAGTGATGTGCATCCTAGTTGACCAAGGCAGCTCTTATGACATCATGTATGTCAGGTGTTACAAGGAGCTTGGCCTTCACCAAGATGACTTGGAGCAGTCCAATGGCCCAATGGTTGGGTTCAATAGAACGCCGACATGGCTCCTGGGAGCAGCAAGTTTGGAGGTGCAGGCTGGCACCAAGAAGCTAAAAACAAAGTTCACCATAATTGACACCCCCTCCCCTTACAATGCTATCCTAGGAAGGCCATGGCTACATGCAATGGGGGCTGTTCCCTCAACATTGCATCAGCTATTACAGTTCCCAACAGAACATGGAATAGAGGAGGTCAGAGGGGATCAGTTGCAGGCGAAGAATTGCTCCATGGCAGCGATGAAGTCTACCTACAACATACGAGAAGCAGAAACAACGGAGATCGATGACGAGAATGTGGAAGTCCTAGATGACATCGGCAAAGAGCCAGCCGAGAAGACTGAAGAAGCTCTGAAGAAAATCCTTGTCCAACAAGGGGATGAAGAACGCTTCTTCCTTCTCGGTTCAGGCTTAGCCGAGGAAGAGGAAAAAGAATTAGAGGCATTCTTGAGAGCAAACCTCGACGTGTTTGCATGGACACCGTACGAGATGCCAGGCATTGACCCCAAGGTCACTTGCCACAGACTGAATGTAGACAGGTAGGCCAAACCTGTCATTTAGCGGGCAAGGAGGCCGACACTAATGCATGTTGAGGCAGTAGAAGAGGAAGTAGATAGACTTCTGGAGGCCAGAGCCATTCGAGAGGTAAATTACCCGACATGGCTATCAAACACAGTGGTTGTGAAAAAAAAGAATGGTAAGTGGAGGGTCTGCGTGGACTTCACCAGCCTGAACAAGGCTTGTCCCAAAGACAGTTTCCCATTATCCAAGATTGACCAATTGGTAGATGCCACTTCAGGGCATGGAAGGATGAGCTTCCTGGATGCCTACAGGGGGTACCATCAGATAGCTATGTACCCCCCAGATGAGGAAAAGACTGCATTTATCACCCCAAAAGGGCTATATTGCTACAGAGTAATGCCTTTCGGGTTGAAAAATACAGGAACAACTTACTAGAGGTTGGTGACAAAGATGTTCAGACATCTAATTGGAAAAACTATAGAGGTATACATAGATGACATGGTCATGAAGACCAAGGAACCCGAAGGTCATCTGGAAGACTTGAAGGCTGTCTTTGACATCCTTAGGACATATCGACTGCGACTCAATGCATCGAAGTGTGCATTTGGAGTAGGGTCTGGTAAGTTCTTAGGATATTTGGTTACCAGAAGGGGCATTGAGGCTAGCCCGGATCAGATTAAAGCCATCTTAGAATTGAAGAGCCCAACATCGGCAAAACAAGTGCAGATGTTGATTGGAAGGGCTGCAGCCCTAAACAGATTTATAAGTAGAAGCTCTAACAAGTGTAAACCCTTCTTTAGCTTAGTAAAGAAAGCCGCAGACTTCCTATGGACAGAAGAGTGTGAAAACGCCTTGGCCGACTTGAAGAAATATTTGACCACAGCTCCAGTCCTCTCAAATCCAATACCTGGAGAGGAGCTGTTCTTATACTTGGCAGTTTCAGAGCATGCAGTAAGTGCAGTAATAGTCAGAGAAGAAAAGGGAGAGCAAAAGACAGTTTACTACGTGAGTAAAACCCTGGCAGATGTAGAGACCAGATACTTACCATTGGAGAAGTTAACACTGGCTTTAGTAATGGTTTCAAAGAAGCTGAATCATTACTTTCAAGCCCACAAAATTGTGGTGTTAACTGAACATCCTTTCAGGTCCCTGTTGCAGCAAGGAGATCTAACAGGTAGAATAGCTAGATGGGCAGTGGCCTTGGGCCAATATGACCTGGAATTCAGACCCATGACAGCAATCAAAGGCCAAGTCTTAGCCGACTTCGTGGCCGAATTCACACCAGATGCCGTCATACATCGGGCTTCGTTGAGCCGAGGTATACAACGTCCAAACGAGCAAGAAAAAACCCAACAGGGGACAACAGAACAAAGGAACAAAGAGAAACTCAGGCCCTGCAGTAGTTACATCGGCGACTCCTTCCGGTTGTTTGTTGATGGAAGTTCAAACCGACAAGGAGCAGGGGCAGGAGTAGTGCTAGTATCTCCAGATGGGCAGGTATTGGAGCAATCCATTCGTCTGGGGTTTAAGACCTCAAACAATGAAGCAGAGTATGAAGCACTAATAACAGGATTAAAGCTGGCAGCAGCCATGGAAGCTGACGAGGTAATAGTCTTTTGTGACTCCCAACTTATAGTCAACCAGGCAACGGGTGAGTATGCAGCCCGAGATGAAAGGATGTCGGCCTATGTAAAGGAAGTTGGCAGACTGATGGCATTGTTCCAAAATTGCCGGCTACAGCAAGTCGGCCGAGATGACAACAGCCATGCCGATGCCCTGGCCAACCTGGCTAGTGCAATGAAACCAAGAGAAGCAAGAATAATAATGGTTGATTACTTGCCAGGACCAAGTATAGAAACACTGAACACAGAGTATGAAGCAATGTGTGTGGAGATGGGACCAAGTTAGATGGATGCAATAATAGTATTCCTTCGAGATGGGCAGCTACCAGATGACCAAAAAGAAGCGCACAAGATCAGACTAAAGTTGGCAAGGTTCTGTTTGACAGCAGAAGGACATCTCTACAGAAGATCTTTTACTGGACTCCTTCTAAGGTGTGTGCATCGTACACAGGTTGAAGACTTTCTGTACGAAATACATGAAGGAGTATGTGGAAGCCACGCCGGGGGCAGGTCACTTGCTTATAGGGCCATTACTCAAGGGTACCGGTGGCCCTACATGCAGAAAGATGCTGAAGCCTATGTCAAGAAGTGTGAGAAGTGCCAGAGGTTTGCACCTTTGATACATCAACCAGCAGCAGACTTGAACCCGGTGTCCAGCCCTTGGCCATTTGCCCAATGGGGCATGGATCTTGTTGGAAAATTGCCTCAAGCAACTGGACAAAGGAAGTACCTGCTAGTGGCAACAGATTACTTCACCAAATGGGTAGAAGCTGAACCTCTCGCCAAGATTCGGGACATTGATGTGAAGAACTTCATCTGGAAGAACGTTATCACCAGGTTTAAGATCCCACGAGCAATAATAGCTGACAATGGGACACAGTTTGACAGTAAGCTAATCAAGAGCTTCTGTGCAAAGTTCAAAATTAAGAATTATTTTTCCACCCCAAGTTTTCCTCAAAGCAATGGACAAGCAGAAGCATCCAACAAAGTCATCTTGAATGGGATTAAGAAGAGGCTGCAAGTAGCAAAGGGAAAGTGGGTGGACGAGTTGCCCAGTGTACTCTAGGCATATCGGACTACGCCGAGAAGATCAACGGGGGAATCCCCATTTGCCATGGCTTATGGCACAGAGGCAGTAATTCCATTGGAGATCGGCATCCCAGGGATCAGAACCCAGGCAGTAGAAAATGGAACCAATGAGACATTCTTAGCCCGAGATCTGGATCTGCTAGAGGAACGAAGGAAAAAAGCAGCAATTCAGCTAGGGGCATACCAGCAGCAGCTTGCCAGGGCTTATAATAAGAAGGTAAACCCGCGAGAGTTCCAAATTGGTGACCTTGTCCTGAGAAAGGTCGTCGGCAACAAGAAGGATTCCAGAGAAGGCAAGCTTGGCCCGAATTGGGAAGGACCCTATAGAATCATCTTGGTCTTGGGCAACGGGGCATATCGGCTTGAGGATTATGAAGGCAAAGAGCTGCCAAGACCCTAGAATACTTGCAATCTGAAGTTTTTCTATCACTAGACCTTATTGTTTTTCAAGCTTTCTCTTGTTATTAGCCGAAGTATTAATAAAAGTTCTTAGATTGATTTTTAAACTTGTGTATGGTGACTAAACAGGTACTTGACGATGTTTCTAAGCGAAACATGACGAATAACTTAGACTTATTATATGACAGAGTAGAAACTTTACTTGCATATAATAGAGTTGAACTAAGTTGACGATGTTTCTAAGCGAAACATGACGAATAACTTAGACTTATTATATGGCAGAGTAGAAACTTTACTTGCATATAATAGAGTTGAACTAAGTTGACGATGTTTCTAAATGAAACATGACGAATAACTTAGATTTATTATATGGCAGAGTAGAAACTTTACTTGCATATAATAGAGTTGAACTAAGTTGGGTTAACCTGGACTTGTCATATCGGCAAAATCAGACACAGATTGGAGCCAAGTGCATGCCAGTCAGATTAACAAAGAGACCGAGGTTGGTAACCTTTACCAGTCTTTGTTTAAATCTGACCTCGGCGACAAGATCAAAAGCCATATGCTTAATGAGAACCCAAGTGGAACTTAAGTTCACATTAGGGGGCAGAGGGCTGGAGAATAATGCTTGGGAGTTGGAATTTACAAGGAAGATGGTTTAACACTTGTTGAAATTTTGAGAAAAATTTACAAGTTGAAGTTAAGCCGAGGTTATGATAAAGGAAGATGGTTTAACACTTGTTGAAATTTTGAAAATTTTGAGAAAAATTTACAAGTTGAAGTTAAGCCGAGGTTATGATAAGGGAAGATGGTTTAAACGCTTGTTGAAATTTTGAGAAAAATTTACAAGTTAACCCAAGATTATGCTGCAATAAAAGAAGACAGAGGTCTTGCACAAAGTAGCAAGTTGTAAATAACACTTGTGAGAATATTACAAATATCTCCAAGTGTCAAGTACATAGCCGAGATAAACTGTTAAGTGGGCGTAGCCGAAGTATTCTACACCAAGAGGATTACACAGTTAAGGTGTATGATAGAAGACATATTCAAAGTATAAAAGTCATACAAGAGTACGAAAAGAACAAGCATGCAAGGATTCAAAAGAAGAAATTCTATTCATATTCAAAAGAAAGGGCACGTCGGCCTACAAAAAGTAATTGTTCGGATTACAAAAGTGGCACGTCGGCCAAATTAAAGCTTACATTGTTTCAAAAAGAAAGAAAAAGAGTACAAGGTACAAAAAAAAGAGAAAAACATCAGACTAAGACTCCTCGGCGTCTCTGGCTGGTTGGGTCTGGAGTTCAGAAGACAACTGAAAAGACATTTCGGCGATCCTCTCCGCCGCGAGCTCAGCATCGATTTCTTGAAGGGTTTGATCAATGCTCTTCTCGGCGATAGGCATGTCCGATGTTGTCTCAGGAGTGGCATCTTTGGAGACCTCGCCCTCCTCATCCTGAGACAAGTCTACGACTTGCTCATTGAGAGTAGGGGACTTGGCCCCAGCAGCGTCCTTCTTCTTCCTAATCAAAGCTTCTTCCTCGGACTCGGAATCGTCTTTGGATTGGCTTGGAGTAGGGGGAAATGGCAGGGGAAGGTCACCAGTATTCTTGAGTGGGGAGTCCTCGGGGACATCAAGCTTTTTTAGGGCAGCCATCCAACCAAGGGTAAAACCCTTGTTACATGCCTGCCTTACTTGCTTTTTGTAGTCCTTCTTGACGTCGGCCGCCCCCTCAGCATACGCTTTCTCATCGGCCGCTTTGATCTCGGCTGCTTTCGTGGCCAAGGTAGCTCGGAGCTCGGCTTGAGCCTTAGTAGTTTTTATCTGGGCCTCATTCTTCTCGGCTTCAAGGACCTTCTTAATAGCTTCAGCAGCGTCAGTTTTTTCCTCGGCCGCGTCCTGAGCTTTTATGGCAGCCTCGGCCTGATCTGACAAGGTTTTCATTTTGCCCTCAGCCTTCTTCAAAGCCTTCTGCAAGCTAGCAACCTCTTTGGTTTTATTCGCCAACTCATTCTTAATGGAAAAAGCTTGCATCGCAAAAGAGTGGCCATGCTGGACCGCCTAGGAGAAATGGAGAAAAACGAGTTAATAAAACTCTCTAAGTATGAGGTAGCGGAAAGAAAATGAAAAATTACAAAGTGTTAAGGACTTACTTGGACGGAGCGTTGCAACATCAGAGCAAAGTTCTCATACTCGCTCATCCCGGCGTTGTGCTCAAGATCGTTGGGAAGGAGCAAGGCGATAGAAAGGGCAACGCCGACTTTAATATTGTCGGCGCTGTCGCCAACTCTAACCGGCTTGTCCTCAATTGTAATGGGGGGAGCCTAGGGGGCATCTGATTTCATAGAGCCCGAGGTTGTTGCGGGCTCGGACCTCGGCCTCTTCGACCGGGTTGATTGGGATGGTTTAGCCTCAGCGGGCCTCTTCTCGGCAGCAGAAGTGGTCTTCTCGCTCTCAACCAAATTTGAAATTGGCAAGGTGTCCTCAGTGCCAATCTAAGTCACCGTTGCCTTAGGTTGGGCCTTCTTAAGTCTTTTGGGCTTTGGTTTTGGTTGGGATTGTGCTGATTGAGCATTGATGGTGTCGGGGATGTCGGCTAGAAGATCTTCTATGACTGCTTTCTTGCGACCCATCTCGGGGGCAATTGCAGTTCAGCGTCGGCGTTGAGATGGTGGGATCAGTTGTGGAGCCGAGGTATATGGCTGCTCTGCTGGATCAGAGGTAGACCCCTAATCTAGCTGAGATTATGAAGTTGCTGGTGGAGTTGTGGCGGAAGGAAGAGACTTGCTCTTCTTCTTCGGGACGTCAAGCATAACAGATTTGTAGGTTGGGATGAAGTTAAGCAGTAAAGAAGCTCTCCGTCTTTGAATTGGCAGATCCAACAGCTTTCTGAGGTCCTTACTGGGAAAGAAAGACTTGCGAAAGTCCTTTGGTGGCTGTGGAAGAGCTGCACGAAAGAACACAGACATTAAAAAGTACAAAAAGAATAAAGTCTTAACGACTTGAAAAATAAGTCTGTGTAATACTTGGTTCTTACCATTACCCTCTACGAATACTGTTCGGCTAAGGAGGTAGAGATGAAGGTCTTCATCTGGAGCGAACTCCCAGTTGCCCGAGACAATGAAGTAATCATCCCCGGCTCCCTTGTTGGAGTCTGGGAGGTCGGCAACAAGTTTATACTCTGTGGACCTCGACTTAAGATAGTAGATGTAGCATTTTTCTAATTTAAGGCCACACATGGTGTAGCAATACTGGATGTCGGCAAGGGTAACCCTAGCTTTCTCTTTTTTGGCTAAGGCAATTATACCATTGATAACTCGGTAAGAGTTAATGGCAAGCTGATCGGGTTCAATTTGTAGTAATGGAGAACTTCTTGGAAAATGATGTCTAGTGGAAACCTAAGTCCACATTCTGTAAAGGCAACGACAGGGAAAGGCATGAGGTTTTCATCAGGCATGATGGAGTCGTTCTCCCCTGCCAACCTCAAGTGAACATCGGCCGGGATGTCAAACTCCTGCCTGAAGTACTCTAACTTAGTTGGGGTGTCTACCCTATGCCTCCACATACCCATAATATCGGCTTAAGGGAAGGGTGTATAATTTCAAAAAAGTGTTCTGTGAAGGTTCAGATGACCTCGGCAAAACCTAAACGAATGCTGGGGTAAAGATTTTTTGGGATCTAAAGTGAAATTTGTTTTAGTTTTCCCTAGGGTTTACGAGTTCTACGACAAAACCCAAACCTAAGTCTATAAAAACAGAGGATTGAAGGCAAGAATCTGGAGAAAACATAGAAGAAAGAGACAAAAACAAAGATTCAGAATCAAGAATAGTGATGCTCCATCAAGAACACTGCAATAGAGTGTGTGCAAACGTGCAAGGCCAAGAACAGTGGCAGAGTATGTTTTAAGCATACAAAGGGTAAAATTTGGAGCACAGATAGGATTGAGAGCATATGAATATGTTCAAACGTGACTAATAAATAGAGGTAATAAAATGTGAAACAAGAAATTACAACGAAGGAAGGAACAGTGACTTATCGAAGAAAATGAGGCCGGTGTAAAATACGCCGGTGTCGGACGGTGGCAATGAGCAAAGAGGTGTGGCAAAAGCCTCGCCGAAAGGGGAGAGAGAAGGTAGTTGCAGAAAGCTTCACGAGAGCGACAATGGCGGATTTGGGAGAGAAAAGTTAGAGAGAGAAAAAGCTGGGGGCTTGGGAACAAGGATGCGAAAGTGAAGAGACAGAGAGAGAGAAGGGATTTTTGATTGAAACCATGGAATGGCGGCAAAATTACCATCAATGTGCCTAGGACGAGGTGCTTGTCAGTCGGCGCACGCATAAGTGATGCAGCTTAATGGCGCGTGTCAGGTACGATCCATTGATGGCAGGACGTGTGGCAGAAACGGTTGAGATATTATGCGTGACAGCTCACACGCGTGATAAAACTCTTGGAGTTCTTGATTTAATGGGGCAAAGACCTCGGCTAGGAGGATAATCTCGGCTAAAAAATTTAAACCGACTTGATTATTTGCTCTAAAGGCATTTTGGGGAAAACAAATTGCAGATTGGTCATATTGAGACGACGAGTCTTGATTTCGACAATAAATAATGAAGTTAGCTTGGCCGATGTGCTATGAGATCAAAAGATATATGTTCCATCACCTCAGTATACCGAGGTAATAGAACCTAGGGGCAGTTGGGGGACATAATTTTTGAATGGAAACACGTGGCCGAGGTGGCACTGAAGTGTCAGTCGAAGTGCCACGTGTCCTAATCATGACGCCGAGGTGATCTCGGATAGGCCGAGGTTATCTCCGAAGATACCGGAGTCCGGGATAAGCAGATAAAGGACAAGAGTCCTAGAACGAGAGAAGGCTTCAGTTTGGATAAAGATAAGACTCTTAGAGAGTTTATCCCAATCCTACTGGGAGTCCAAGATTAGCAGTAATCAAGAATCTATTGGAGCTAGGCTTCTAATAGGATTAGGTTTGTGTTGGCTATAAAAGAGAGGCACCCCATGGGTCTACGGTATGCATTTTATATTTTGAATAGTGAGTTAAGCACTTTTACTATCTTTGAGAGATAACTGACTTGATCGTCGGAGTGCCCCTGGGTGGACGAACCACCGCCGGAATCTCATCTTTCTGTTATAGGTCATTCAGGCGTCATCTATTCTGTCAGTGCTTTCCAGTTGAATACTAATTTGGCAGTGTGGTCAGAAATCTACTCACACTATTCGGAGATTTTAGTGCCATTTGAGTTTAAGTGAATGCCTTTTGTGATTTATTTTTCTAATTTTCTAATTTGTTTTTGAGATGGGATTGAAAAGGTGATGTATGGAAAATTCTTTTTGGAGGAATTAGTGACTGAAGTATTGGTTGTCGAGTGTATAAATCTACATTTCTGTTAGTGTGGTTTTTTAGTATTACATTGGAGTGTTATATTAAAGTATCACATTTGAAAAAAAATACATTAAGAAGTTTTTGTATGTTACATTGATTGGAGTGTTACGTTTGGAAAAATATACTAAGAAATTTTTTTGGAATGTTACATTGTTACGTTTGAGAAAAATACACTAAAGAGTTTTTTAGTGTGTTACATTAGAATGTTAGGTTTGGAAAAAGTACGTAAAATAGTTTTTTTTTAGTGTATTACATTGAGGTATTACATTTTTTTTAGTGTTACGAGTGTATTGGACGTTACGTTTGAAAAAAGTACACTACAGAGTTTTTTTTTGAAATGTTACGTTTAGTAATTTTAACATTATGAGAAAACACACATTTATCTCTCAACACGTAACACACGTTTATACTTGGCTTTTTATGTAATTCACATTAGAATGTGACTTTTGGGTCCATAAGAAAAAAAATGAGGACTAAACAGTTCATAAAATTACTATTTAAGATTGATTGGTGTTCTAAGTTTGACTCTTATAACAAAATTAATCTTGAGGTTTTAATTTTATTATTTTAAACCCTAATATTTTGATTGATTTTTAATCTAAATCATCTGTCTATTTCTGTTAAATAAAATCGATGAATAAATTATATTTGAACCATTAAACTCAATGTAGGTGTACAAAAAATGTCTAAAATACCATTTTTGTTGAGTTAAGTGACTAAAATACTATTTTTTTTCCATTGGTTTTACTTAACAAAAATAGACAAATGATTTAGATTAAAAACAAATCAAAAGATTATAATTTAAATTAACAAAATTAAGATTTCAGGATTTATTTTGTTACAAAGGTCAAATTCTAATTTTTTTTTTTTTGAGCGAATTACACTAACAATCCTTATGGTTTGGGACTTGTGTCAATTTGGTCCCTAATTTTTTAATTGTGATACATTTGATCCTAAATTTTGAATTTCATTCCAAATAAGGATAATTGTTGCTCTATTTGAAAGGTAAAGTCGTCATACAATTTAATTTGTGTCAGTTACCTTATATGTTATTTAAAATATAACGGCCTTTTTTTTTTTTAAATGAACAATGTTGAAATATTTTGGTTATAAATTTCAGTTTGATTTGGTGAAAAAAAAATTAAAAACATATTATTTTTATATAGTTGGTAAAAAAAAAAAATTAAAATATATCATTTTTATATAATATTATCTTTTGGGAGGATAGAAATAATTTTTTAAAATAATTTTTTTGATATTTATTTTCGTTAAATTAGTTTTTATTTTTTCAAAAATTAAATATGACGACAATTTTGATGTCATTATTAAACCAATCCATTAGATCAAAAAATCTAAAATAAAAAATATTTCATATATTAAACAAATCTATTATACATTAAAAGCTTAACAATCATTTATTAAATGATAACCATCAAAAAATATCAGTTAACAACAAATACAACCATCTATTACATGATAACTATCCAAAAATATCAACAAAAATAACCATCTATTATATAATCATCATCCAAATACATACTAAAAATTAATTTGATAAACAAATAAAAAAATAAAAATGTAAAGATTTATTATTTGTATATAATTTTATCTTTGGTGAGTAGAAATAATTTTTAAAAATTTAAAAATAATTTTTGATATTTATTTTTATCAAACTAATTTATATTTTATGAAATTAACGACTTTATCCTTAAAATTGAGTAACAATATCTTCAATTGTCCTTATTTGGAACGATATTCAAAATTCAAAATCAAATGTATCACAATTAAAAAGTCAAGAACTAAAATGATACAAGTTCCAAACTAAAGAGACACTGTTAATATAATTCTCCCTTTTTTTAAAAAAAAATTTCCCCAATGATATATTTTAGCTAATAATAAACACAGAAATGTTTTTTGCCCACAAAAAACATGCCCCTAATGCCCAAAACGATGTCGTTTTGGGCATTTTCCTTTGTTTTTTTTTTTTTTTTCCTTATGCCTTGTTTTTTTTTAGGGGCATTCGGGACCTCCATTTTCGGGGCCCCAATCACTGCTGTAATAAACACTAGTAGTTTCTGTTTATTAGAACTTATTATTCCCCCAAAAAACTTCAGCCACCAAGCTGAGTTTGAAATAAACAGTTCAAACTCAACTTAAAAAATAAAAAGGTTGAAAATTTTAACTCAACTTAAAACCTCATTTGGGAATAAGCTCTTTTAATAAATTTTTAATTTTTTGGTTAAAATATAAGGTAAAAAAATTAGTATGTTTAAAATAATATTTTGATTTTTTATAAAAAGATGTGCAAAAAGTAAAGAGAAAATGAAAATTTTGACTTTTTGGTATAAGTTATAGGCTTTTTAATTTTTTAGTAATTTTTTGACTTTTAAGTTAAAAGTGTTGCATGCCAAACGAGAACTTAATCTTAGAGCATCTCTAATGTTAATAGGCATTTTACTTATCTAAACGTTATTATAAAGTATACATTTTACTTTGCCTATCAACTATTTCATATTTTTACTTCAATCATGCTTTTTATTTGAACTATTTATCCAAATATTATTAACTATATAAAATGTCATATCAATAACAAAGATGGAGAAAAATAATTATAATAATTAAATATATTTTGTCTAACATTTGAAGACTAACTACATATAACTAGTGCGTTAAGTTAAAATATCTAATTATATATCTAATATATTGGAATTGAAAAAAAATAAATTATACTAAACATTTTGAGTAATAGTATTAGAGCATCTCCAGCAGTATAGCCATTTTGTGCTGTCAGCCATAGAAGCGAGCTTGGAAGGGTAAAAGATGGCTCCAGCAGACTCGCTCAAGCATCGCTAAGATGGTTGTGAGCTATAGTACCTCGCCAGAACAAGCAAGGTACTGTTCATGGATCTTTTAATTTTTTATTTATTTTTGGCTCCTGAATTTTGTTTTTGGCGGTAAAATTTTTCCCTTATTTTGGTGTTAAAAGTTGTATCAGTACCTCCCCAACAAATCCATAGAGAAAGCATTCCAAATCTCACAAACTCTCTTATCCTCTCTATCTTTTTCTCAAACTTTTTGCTCAAGGGAGGTAATAAATTTTGTCATTTATGTTTGTTTGTCTATGTATTTGTATTGCACACCATATGTTTGTTGTAATTTCTGTTAGAATATAGATTATAAATTGTACCCAGTTTATGCTTTCTGTTTGTTTGTTTCATATGCTTTCATATAGATTGTCATTTCTGTTTGTTTCATATGCTTTCAATTGACATAAATTCTATAGACAGAACACTTTAAACATAAATTCTCTTATGTTTGGTGCATGTGCAACCTAAATTCTCTTATGTCATGAATTCCATATGACATAAATTCTCTTAAACATAAATTCACTTTAAATGCTTTCCATAGATAGAACACTTTAAACATAAATTCCATATGTTTGGTGCATGAGCAACCTAAAATGTCCTTAATTTGTTTTTCTATATGCTGATAAAAAAATATTTTATTTTTTATTTTGTGCTTAGTTAGTTGATATTTTCTTACCCTTCTTAACTGTTGATGATTTATTATTTATTATTTTTTAAAAATTTGTGGTTAATAGCAAATGTAGTAAGAATTAACAAAGTTTTTAAAACAAGTACAAAGCAGTGTTTGTATCTATAACTACCAAAGTCGGTTGACAGAAAAGTTGAATTGCTAATCTCTGTGTGTGTAGTTGGACAATCTAAGGAAACAAATTCATATATTTAGACAAATTTTAATGAATAAGCCTGATTGGACTTCGAAATGGGCTAAATTAATGGTAGTTGAGTGTAATTGAACAATTTGCAGGTTGATTGCTATTATTAAACAAAAAAACCTGCTTCAATTATACATCAGCATCATCATCACCAACTCTTAGCCACAAACTTTAGGCAAAACCCAAAAGCAAGCAATTACCAAATTAGTACTACCACCTTAGGAAAGAGTGTTAGATAATGAAAACAAGGTACAAAATAGAAATGGAGATGGAACACCTCCACCTCAACAGAACAGAGACCCAAATTACACACTCAAAACTATGTTTCCTAAAGCAAGTAGTCTAAAACTCAGCTCTTGTGGATTGATTGATAGCCTTATATAGAAAATTGCTGATATTGATGTGAAGCTGGTTGAGTTTTACTTTATAGTTCTTTGAAACAAGAAAGATAGGATTAGTGATAACAAGATATAATGGTGCTAGTAGTGGTTGTGTTATGGGCAGTGAGTTGCAGAGGTGGTAATTAGCCACAGGATTAGTGATGACACGTTTTCTTATCATTTCTACTTTATCAGAATTTCTGTTAAGTTTAAGATTTTTTTTTCTCAATCTATTTATAAATAAAATGGGAAATAGAGATAACTTTGGTTTGATACTCCTAGCACATGTTGTAACTTGTAATGACTTATTGTTTTGGCATGTTTCATTGTGTTTTGGTGTTCTGATAGGTTTTTGGTCAATTCGATGGAAACATAAATAAATAAATAAATTGTTCTCAGCTCTACACTACTTTCTTAATTCTTATTTATTATTCAATGATAGGTATGGATTCACAACAAGATGGTTACTTTACCAATCTTTTACAAGAAAGGCCCAACATTGATGAACATTATCTGATGGAATCTCAATATTTGAATCAAAATACTCAAGTATTTGCCCAAGAGTCTCAATTTACTGCTGAAATTGAATCTTTTTCGAAGAAACCTCAACGTGGAGGAAACTTCACAATAGAAGAAGACAAACTCCTTGTATCGGCTTGGCTTAATATTAGTTTAGATGCGGTACATGGGAATGAGCAAAAACGCTCTACCTATTGGAAAAGAGTATGGGATTTTTTCCATGAGCACAAGAAATTTGAGTCTAATCGAAATGAAAATTCTCTTATGAATCGATGGTCGACCATTAAGCTTGCCATGAATAAGTTTTGTGGGTGCTATGCCCAAATTGAATCATTGCATCGAAGTGGCATAAATGAGGATGACAAGGTATTGAATATTGTACGTCTACAATTATTATTATTTGTGAAGTTGCTAAATATTATTTATTTATTTAATTTTTAGATTTGCAAGGCGAAAATTATGTACAAGGAACTCAAGAAATCTACATTCCAATTCGAACACTATTGGATTATGTTAACGGATCAACCAAAATGAGTGGTAGAGTCTGAGAAGAAAAAACAACAAAAAAGACCAAGAACAGGGACAACCTCTTCTCCTTGTACTCCGGATTCGATAAATCTAGGGGAAGACGATGTCTCACCTAATGCTTTTGTAGACTTGGAGAGACCAACCAGTAGGAAGGCTGAAAAGGAGCGATTGAATAAACGAAAGAACAAAGAAAGCATACATTCGAGTATTACAAAAACTTTGGAGGACATCAAGCAAGACAAAAAGAAAATGATTGACAAGAAAATTGAAATGATTGACAAAGTGTACGTTCAAAAACAAATGGAACTTCGTATCATGCAAGAAAAGCACGAGGTGGAACTTGAAAAGGATGAAATGGAACTTTTCAAAGAGGACGAAAGAGTTATTTTGATGGATCTCAGTGGCTTGTCAGAAATCCAACAAGAATTTTATCGTGCTCGGCAGATGGAAATCATTAAGAAAAGAAGAATGAATTAGTATTTATTCTTTCTTTGCTCTTTATGATATTTTGGCTTTTGTCTAGTAGGCTAGAAACTTGATATATGATATTTTGGCTTTTGCTTTTGGTTCTACTTTTGTCTAGGATAGATGATGAACTCAGCAATGTTTTGGTACCCAATGTTAGTTGTCTAATCTGATGTTGTTTGTGCTGTGTTGTTCTGCTGCTCTTTGTGCTGTGTTGCTGCCATTTTTGGCTAGTTTTCTAATCTGTTTTTGTTGCTATTTTGCTGGTGTTTTTGGGCTGTTTTGCTGTTGTTTAATGTAAGTACTAAGTGTTACTTGTTCTTAGCTTTTGAATCCAAAAGTAGGTTGTGGTTGAGACGGGGCAACAACTAGTACTAATTGATTAATTGTGGTTTAGCTTTGAGCATTGATGAATGATCATCAAAGATGATATTGGGGAGGAGTGATGTGTTTAAGCTTGAGGTGTAGTTTGGTGGTTGGGCAGAATCATAATGAAATGGATTGATGTATATATGTAAAAGATTTATAGTTTTAGGATGCCAATGTAGGTCCATTTATATTTTAAATAGCCTCACACTGAATTCTTGCATATTTGGTAAGCTGGAGTCCTTTGAATTCTTGCATCTTTTGGTGAGCTAAAGTCTTATCCATATGAAATTGCTGTGATATTTGGAAATTGATCCATTGTGGGACCATGTTCATTGGAAACTTGAAGTTTCTGAATAGTTGCTAGATAAATATTTTATACTGTAAGGGTTGTATTAGTATAATTTTGGTTTCCTAAATTGGAATGGAATGAAGCCATGAAAGAATCGAATTCATGTTTCTGGTGTATATTTGGTCAAATTTAAGGGTATTTTTAAACTATCACATAACAGTAATAACACTTCAGTAGTTATTTTTGATAATTAACATTTATAGTGCTTGATGAAACATAACTTTTAACATGAATTAATCTCAACGTTTATAAAGATGGATTAAAGTTAAACCTTGAAAGCATTGTGAGAACTAAGTGTAAATCTGTTGACTGGAGAGAATCAAATAGTTTGACCATTGTAAATCCGTTGACTGGAGTAATGACTGCAGTAGAAGATGAGGTAATATGGTTACAATCGGAGGTACTAAAATTGCAGAAGAAGGTTTAAACTTAAAAGAATGTTAAGTGCGTGCAGAAAAACCGATTAGTCTATGAATTGGAATATAATATTGCCCAAGAATGAGTGGAAATTTGAAGGAGAATACATGTAAACTTGGCAAAATAGTTAAGAATTTGGGATGAAACTTAATTTAGCTTGATTGAGTTGCAAAAGAAAATCTCTGTTTATGGTCAATAATAGTACTTTTAGTAGCTGTTGGTTAAACTGTCTCGAAGGTAATAGTTATATCTTACATTTTTGCTAGGGAATCGCCGAGAGATATTGCTTTCTTTCAAATTTGTGGGCCTTGTCAACTTGCTTGCTCTCTAGTGCTTTTGTATGGACTATTAAGCTTAACATTGGTTTCTATCCATACAATTTAATGGAATGATATGCTATGTGAGACACAGGTCTGCTACAGTTTGTTGACATTTTTATGATATATGAATCTTCTAGCTTTTGATGGTTTTTTGGGGCTGTTTTGCTGTTACAGGTCTGCTACATGTTTTTGAACTGATTTTGCTGCTGTTTTGTTGCTATTTTTGTGGTGTTTTTGCTACTATTTTGCTGGTATTTTGGCTGCTATTTTGTGCTGTATTTTCTCTACATTGCTAATTATATGCCTTATAATTAAAAGGCATATAGAATTAAAATGATAACCATATAATTAAAAGTCATTTAGAATTATAAAATTACACATAAATTAAAAGCATATACTGATTACATTCAAAACTAATAGCATACTGCATAAAATGAAACTTCAAATTCAAAGCTTTTACAACTCGCTGTGTAATTGCAACAAGTGTTCGACAAGGTCCGATTGGAGATGAGAATGTGTTTGCCTGTCTCTAATGTTATGATGACATTGAATGAATTCCATAAGTTCAGTAGTTCTCTCCTGTAACACTATTACATGGGGACTGTCATCGATTTGATCATAATTGAAGTCTTTTACTCCATTGTCATCCCGCTCATCCTCAATGATCATATTATGTAGAATTATACATGCCTTCATAATATATTTAAGCATTTTAGTATTCCAAAAACGTGCCGGTCGACGCACAATTGCAAATCGTGCTTGAAGCACTCCAAATGCACGTTCTACATCTTTTCTTGTCGCCTCTTGAGCTGCAGGAAAAAGTTTTTTCTTATTTCCTTGAGGAGAAGGAATTGTTTTCACAAATGTTGACCATTGTGGATATATACCATCGGCGAGATAGTAACCCATTGTATATTCATTACCATTGATGGTGTAATTGACTGCAAGAGCACGCCCCTGAGCAAGTTCGGTAAATACAAAAGACCTTTCTAGCATGTTGATATCATTATGAGACCCAGGTAATCCAAAAAACGCATGCCAAATCCAAAGATCATATAATGCAACAGCTTCCAAAATAATTGTTGGTTCATGAATGTGACCAGTATACATACCTTTCAACGCAGTCGGACAATTTTTCCATTTCCAATGCATACAATCAATGCTTCCCAGCATTCTAGGAAATCCATGACTTTCACCAACCGCTAGTAGTTTAGCGATGTCATTGCTGTTTGGTGACCTCAAATACTCGTTAAAAAAAATATCAACAACTGCTTTAACAAAATATTTTAAACTTTCTATTATAGTGCTTTCTCCAATTCTCACATATTCGTCCATAAAATCAGCGGCTACTCCATAAGCAAGCATCCTAAGTGCAATAGTTATCTTCTGAAGAAAAGACAAACCAAGCTTTCCAACACAATTTCTTTTTTGGAGAAAGTATGGATCGTGCGCTTCTACTGCAGCTTGAATTCGAAGAAAAAGTGAACGCTTCATCCGAAACCTCCTTCGAAATAGCTCAGGAGGATATACAGGCGATCCAGCAAAATAGTCGAGAAAAAGCCTTTCATGACCTTGAATATGATCATGATGAATGACTTTACGACCTCGAACAGAACCACGACGTGAGCTTGATTCTATCTCACTATCTAGTAGTTCTTCATCCATAGTAACAGCTTTGAGCATCTCCAAATCATCTTTAGATTCAGAAAAGTCAGAGTCATTTACAAGTGTATTATAAAGAGAATTTGAAGTCATAGAGAGAGATATGGAAGTTTGGATGAAGTAGAAAATTGAGTTGAAGGTAAGATCAAATGATAGAGAATGTCTTATTTATAATGGAAAAGTATAAAAATATGACCGTTGGAAAAATATGACCGTTGTAAAAATTTGAAAAAATATGACCGTTGTAAAAATATATGACCGTTGGAAAAATATGGCCGTTGTAAAAATTTGAAAAAATATGACCGTTGGAAAAATATGACCATTTGAAAAATACGATAGTAGAAAAATGTAACTTTTACAAAAATATAATTATATTTAGAAGAATGAAAAAAATAATAATTTGAAAGCAGTTAGTGTTTTTTTTTTTTTTTTAGATTGGAAAGAAGGTAGTTAAAGTATAAGAATATTTTAATAGAAGATAGCTAAAGTAGATAGCATTGTTGGAGTGTATATTAAAAAAATGACTAGCTAAAATAGTAAAGTAAAATTTTAAATAGCTATTTTAACTATCCTTGCTAGAGATGCTATAATACTTTAAAGATACTCTTATAGATTAAATAATTTTTTATAAATTTTAAAAATATTAAATTGAGTTGAGCGTCACCATCCGACCTATGCCACCCCCAAATCAAACCCAATCCATATTGATTCAAAATCCTACCCAAGGCATTTCCTTGGCCCAAACTAGAATCAGATTTTTGGAACTCATAAAACTGGCCCACAATTCCTTAACAATTGGTTGGTTTGTTTTTGGGAGAGTTATTTTTGAAAAAAATTTAGGAGAGTTGTTTTAGAAATTTTTTTGGTTTGTTTAGGCTAAGTTTGGGATGTAGAGAATAATCCAAAAAGTCAAAAAGTTACTCAAAAAGTTAAAAAGTTAACACTATTCATCAAAAGTCAACAATTACGGCTGCACAACTCCCAATTCAAATTTTCCTCTAAAAACTAATTTTTACAATTTTTTATTACACATTTTTCTATAAAAAGTCAAAAAGTTAACCCAAACATCCATATTTTCAACCTCATTTTTTTAGTCAAAAAAGACAAAAAGTGTACTTATTTAGTCTTCCCAAACAAGGCCTTAGTTGTATATTTTGAGAGAGAAATTTTTTGTGGGAGTTTGGGATGATTTGATATTTTAGAAGAATTGAGTAGATGTGTGTGAGAGAAAAAGTGATTGAGAAGGAGAGAGGAGAGAGAAAAATTGATTGATTGATGTGTAGGAAAGAGAAAGTGATTTTGAAATTTTTTTTAAAAAAAACTCAAACTAAACAATTTTTGAAATTTTTTTTTCTAAAATTCATCCGAAACTCAAATCAAACAAGCCGATAAACTCTAGATTCTTCTTATACGCAGCTTTGCTCTCCATCACCGAGAGAAGATCTCGACTCGCGTGTTGAAAATTCGTTCGAACTCGATTATTTAGATAAATAAATTAAATTTAAATATATTTTAAAATTTATTAAAAATTTTAAATTAAAAATAAAACCGTTAATTATTTATTTTATTCAATTTAATAAAATTAAAATTATATAAAACCCACATATATATGTCTTCCTCAACAAGATCTGCGAACCTTTCACCCTTGTGTTGTGTTTAGGGTTTTTATCAGTCTACCTACCCTAAACATAGCAGGAGCTTGTGGATTCTCTTGAATCATATCTCATGGAATCGCAATCCCAATTCGAACCTCCCTCGCAAAACCCACTTCAAAACTCGCCCGAAACCCTAGTTTCGTATAATCAGAATTCCTACGATCAACAAACCCTAGATTCGTATGGGCAAAGAAAATCAGAAGCCCTAGAGAAATCACTCGATTCGAATGACCATACTCGAGAGATTTTAGGTTCAGATTATCAGAATCAGAATTTGATGCCGAAAACCCTAGGTTCGAATGCAAGTTCTGCTCAAGCCCTAGCTTCTGATAATCAAAAGCTTGAAAACGGGTGTGTTGGGGGTACTCAGATTGATAATTCCTCGAAACCTGAAATTCACAAGACATTGTTGTCTGAAAATGGTTTAACCAACACACACAGTGGCACAGACAGAGACTACTCAGGAGGGGAAGAGGAAACAACCAGTAGGCGTAGGCGGCGAAGCCGGTGGGATCCTCCTCCGAGCGAATCAAACGAAGGGGCTGGCAGCGACGGCGGTGGGACTGGCAGGAAGAGGAAGTCCCGGTGGGCTGACGAAGATCCGAAGCCGGTAATTCAGCTTCCTGATTTCATGAAAGATTTCACTGGAGGTATTGAGTTTGACGCTGAAATTCAATCACTTAATAGTAGGCTTCTTGAGATTAGTAGAAAATTGCAATCTGGGTTACCTTTAGATGACCGGCCTGAAGGTGCTCGGTCACCTTCGCCCGAACCCGTATATGATAACATGGGAATACGAATTAACACTAGGGAATATCGTGCCCGTGAAAGATTGAATAGAGAGAGACAAGAAATTATATCACAAATAATTAAAAAGAACCCTGCATTTAAGCCCCCAGCTGATTACCGGCCTCCGAAACTTCATAAGAAACTTTACATACCAATGAAAGAATACCCGGGTTATAATTTTATAGGACTTATTATTGGGCCTAGGGGGAATACACAGAAGAGAATGGAAAGAGAAACTGGAGCGAAAATTGTGATCCGGGGTAAAGGGTCGGTGAAAGAAGGTAGGTTGCAACAAAAAAAGGATTTGAAACCGGACCCTTCAGAGAATGAGGATTTACATGTCTTGGTGGAAGCTGAGACACAGGAATCCCTCGAAGCTGCAGCAGGCATGGTGGAGAAGCTCTTACAGCCCGTTGATGAAGTTCTCAATGAGCACAAGAGGCAACAGCTCAGGGAACTTGCTGCTTTGAACGGAACTATAAGAGATGAGGAGTATTGAAGATTATGTGGTGAGCCAGGCCACAGACAATTTGCTTGTCCTTCTCGTTTTTCAACTTTCAAGAGTGATGTTCTTTGTAAAATATGTGGTGATGGTGGACACCCAACTATTGATTGTCCGGTGAAAGGAACAACTGGAAAGAAAATGGATGATGAATATCAGAACTTTTTGGCAGAGCTAGGAGGAACGATCCCTGATTCTGTAACCAAACAAAGCTCTGCAACACTGGCCCTTGGTTCGGGCAGCTCAGGAAGCAATCCTCCTTGGGCAAGTGGTAACAGTGCTGGAGGTGTTGGTGGGACAACTCAGGCAGGCTTAGGGGCCAACGGAATTAAGCCTGTAAAGGAATATGATGATACAAATTTATACATCGGCTACTTGCCACCTACTCTTGACGATGGTGGTTTGATCAGATTGTTTTCACCTTATGGTGATATAGTGATGGCGAAGGTTATTAAGGACCGAGTTACGGGATTGAGCAAGGGTTATGGTTTTGTGAAGTATTCTGATATGCAACAGGCCATTAATGCTATTACTAGTATGAATGGTCATCATCTAGATGGAAGAACGATAGCTGTGAGAGTTGCTGGTAAGCCCCCCCAGCCTGCTGTCCTTCCGGGCCCTCCCACTCTGGTTTTGCCTATTCATCCTGCTCCCAACCAGGCTGTTGGCGCCTATCCATCACAGCAGTTTACGCAAGGTGGTTCCATTGGAAATACACCTCCTGGGAGTTATGCTGTCTCTCCAGTTCCATGGGGACCACCTGTACCTCCTCCTTATGCTCCTTGCCCTCCTCCTCCGGGGTCAACCATGTATACTCCTGTCCCTGGTCAACCTGTGCCTCCTTATGGAGTACAGTATCCTCCAACAATGACAGTTTCTTCTGGTGCCCCATCACAGACTCTGCCTTCTGGTGAAGCACAACAAAGTTACCCACCTGGAATTCAATCTCAAAGTACTACACCTGTTCAAACTGCTCCTGCCAATATCTATGGGAACTCTGTAGCTGTGGTGCCCCCAACTGTTCAACGTGTGTACCCATCTTCTTTTGGTTACCCATCTTACTATGGTGTAACCCCTCAACAACCACCTCCTCCTCCTGTCTCTCAACCAGCAGTGGACCATTCACAGAAAATTGGAAATGTGCCCTGGGCCACAAATCCTCCTATGCCTCCTCCTGTTTCATCTGATGAGAAGGCAACCTATGGTACAGATGCAGAGTATGAGAAATTCATGGCCGAGATGAAATAGTGTGGCTTTGTCAGTACCACATCTGGGTTGACAGGTAAGAATGCTGCATTCTAATCCTTATTTTTATATCATTGCACATATATATATATATATATTTTGTTTAATTATAGAGAATTTGGTCTGTCAAACAGTTGACAGTTCTATTTATTTGCATCTGCTGATGATATGCATAATCCTCTTCGAAATTAGGTCCTTGTTTGGTTATTTATGAGCAGCCTGTTTTAAACTGGTTTGTAGCCCTCAGGGTGTTGAATTTTGTGCAAAATTTTAAAAACTTTAGACAAGTCACTCCTTTGAGGGTTTGGTGAGTAGGGCACTAACATATGCAGTGGAGGGTGTACTCATTTATCCCCAGTTAGCGAATACCCTGCCCTGTGAGAATCCTTCAACCTCTAGTTTTATAGATGTTTCATTTTTGTGGCATCACTCACCTCCCTTTTGCTATTTTATTTTATTTTATTTTCTATGAAGATCTTGTTGTAGATATTACACTGACAATAGTTGGTGATCTGTGGCAATGAATCTTTGATTATTTGTAACGTTCTTGTTGGATTTAAAA